>VXBJ01003733.1:0-112090 GCA_013400055.1 Nycticryphes semicollaris | reverse complement strand
AAGGAGGCGGGGACCTCGCGCGGGTTTCCGCACAGCTGATTGGCCGCCCGTCTCCGCCGCCGAAGGAAGAGCCGTGAGGTCACTGCGCGGGTAGGGCGGGGCTAAGGGTACAGGCAGGCTCTGATTGGTCCCGCCGCCCGGTCGGTGCAGGGGAAGGGAGGAGGTGGCCATAACGTCACGGGGGGCGGGGCAGGGCCCCCGTGCTGCACGTTCTCTTTGACTGGATCCCGGGCGGAGCCAGCTGAGTGACGTCACTGCGCGGCCGGTGCGCGCTCGCTCTCTATTGGCCAGCCNGTGCCTGCAGCCCCACCGGTGGTTGGGCTGGCTGAGAGGGCGTGGAGCCTGGCCGGTGTGCCCCGTGAGGAGAAGGGCCTTCTGAGGGGAGGGAGGTGGTTCCCCAGGAGGAATACGGGTACCGTCTGCGACCCCGCTGTTGCCAGGAGAGGACAACTGCAGCGTCTGTTGAGCACACTGAATAGGGGTCCGGGCAATGGGGCATGTGTGGGGAGGAGGAGGAAGGAGAGGGGCATAAAGTCATTATGGTTGGAAGAGACCTTTAAGATCATCAAGTCGAATCATTAACCTATCACTGCCAAGTTACTGGAAAGGTCCTTAAAGATCGCTAGTTCCAACCCCCCTGCCACGGGCAGGGACACCTCCCACTAAAGCAGGTTGCTCAAAGCCCCATCCACCCTGGTCTTGAACACTCCTAGGGATGGGGCATCCACAGCTTCTCTGGGAAATCTGTTCCAGCATCTCACCACCCTCACAATAAAAGATTTCTTCTTGATACGTAATCTTCCCTCTTTAAAACTTACCTCTTGTCCTATTGCTATGCTCCCTCATAACGAGTCGCTCCCCAACTCTCCTGTAGCCCCCTTTAGGTGTTGGAATATAGTTTCCCTGGAGCCGCCTTTTCTCCAGGGTAACAACCCCAGCTCCTTCAGCCTGTCCTCATAGCAGAGGTATTCTATCCCTATGATCATTGTTGTAACCCTCCTCTGGACCCGTTCCAACAGGTCCGTGTCTTTCCTGTGCTGGGGGCTCCACAGCTGGACTTGGTACTTTAGGTGGGGTCTCATGAGAGCAGAGTTGAGGGGCAGAATCACCTCCCTCAACCAGAACACTTCTTTTGATGCAGCCCAGTTGCATCAAAATGTGGTTGGCTTTCTGGTCTGCAAGGGCACATTGCCAGGTCATGTTGAGCTTCTCATCAACCAACACTCTACACATCTTTTAAATACCCCCAGGGATGGTGACTCTACCACTTCCCTGGGCAGCCTGGGTGCTTGACAACCCTTTTGGTGAAGGATTTTTTCCTAATATCCCATCTGAATCTCTCCTGGCACAACTTGAGGTCATTTCCTCTTGTCCTGTCACCTATTAACTGTGAAAAGAAACTGGCCCCTGCCTTTCTGCAACCTCATTTGAAGTCATTGTAGAGCCATAAGGTCTCCCTTGACACCTGTGCTTGGAGTCAGTTTGGGGAAAGAGATGAAGACACAAGGTAGAGAACATGAGGAAAGTGGAAAGCACATGTGAGTGCTTGAAAAAGAGCTGCAAGCAGCTGTATGGGGAGCGGTGACCAAACAGCAAAGTGTAGGATCTGCTGCTCCAGTCAGGCCTCCTGTGCTGGGATTTCCACATGGAAAAGGACTGCCTGGCCTTCCAGATCATCAAAATCACTGTCTCTACCTTCGCTGTTCAGAACCAGTTGCTTCAGTAGAAGAACAAGATACTTTTCTATAGAGCAATACTTCCATAGTCCTCTTTTAAGTAAGTGTTGATCTGAAATGACATGTAAAGATACATATACCTCATTATAATTGTAACTAGTCTTTTAATTTGTGTAAATCAGGCATTGCTTGAGTTGTTCTCTGACAATAGGAAACATTGCTTCTTTTGAAGCAAGTAGCAAATATGGTTTGTGGCACAATCATGGCTCTTTCATGATAGGAAGATGGTCTTCTTGCTCTCTACTAATTAGATGTTTGGAAAACTAATAACATTAAATATTGACCATACTACAGATCAATACTCCATTAAACCATTGGTAAATTAACAGTTAGGTTGGCATTTGATCATCTACAAATCCAAACCCAATATTGTTTAACTAATAACGGTTTATTACAATGCTTTGGAAAAGATTGTTTTCGCCAATCAGACTTCCATAAAAATATCAGTGTCGAATAAACTGCAAATAATAAGATCAGGAATGGGATACAGATATTTTGTACCTGATTCTACATTGGTCCTGGTTGATGCATAATAGCTTTGTGAGCCACATTCTTTCATTTATGATTGTGTGCCCTGTTGACTTCAGTGTACGATTGCTTTATGCCATTTTGTGTGAGACAAGCACCAGGTCTTTTGTATAATTGTGACTACTTACTATGAAATCATGTACTTACTGTTTAACAAAATAAAGGTAAACACTGACAGTTACTGACAATAAGCTATAGGAAACTACTTCCATTAGTTTTCTCAGGAGGGAAAAAATTCCCATGGAGCAGGAAAAAGTCAGTGAAGCAGTTGGAAACGTTAAAAGAATATGAGTATCAGGAATTTCCTGCACACTTTCCTCTGTCAGATTGTCTGTGCGCTCTTTTACAACAAAATCTGGTAGTAGCAATGGTAATTGCTATGGTTTCTATCTTCCTCCATAAACTTGCCACTAACTCATCTCCTTGTCTCATGTTTTCTTCTTGCTCTTGTTCAGTCCCATGGACATGAAGTTATCTTCTTACTGTTACTTCCCCTCCACAACAAAAAAAAAGTTGAAAATTCCCTTTTCTTTCTTGAGGCTCTCTGTAGCTCTTCCCCATCTATCTCTTGGCCTTGCTATTGCTGCATAGCCAACCCAGTCTGCTTACTTCCATTAGCAAGTATAGAAAACTGCTCTATCTTTTTCCACATCGTCCTGAAATATAAAATGATTTTTCTGAAGTTGTCTGAACTTGACTCCTCCTTAATTCTTTCTGAGGATTCGTTTTGTGGAGTGTCCCATCAGTGTGACAACATAATTATGGAATAATTTGAAATTATCTTTATATACAAGATATATAATTTTGTTTTGTTTTGTTTTGCCCTTGTTTGGTCCCAAAACTTTTTTCCATGACATTGTTTACATCAGAATTTCCCCCCTTACCACATCCTTAATCTGTGTTTTTCTCATGGTGAAATTTCTCTGCCATAAAGAATAAATCTTAATTTTTGTTTGTAAAGTCTATTTTAATATAAGGAAGATTAGTAAAAAGAAAAAAAAATTCATGAGATCAGTGTTTAATCTTAACTGTTGCAAGAAATTAGAAAAGTCAGAGAGATATTACAGGGCTGCTTGTTTTTCTTTAAAAAATGACATTCCTCTCTATAGAATTCTGCTGATATATCTTCAAACCTTCAGTAGAATAATTAATGATGATTTGCTCAGACATAATTTTTGTTAGCATCTTCCTTCTCCTCCTGCTAGCTCTTTCTCGTACCTTAGGATGTGCCAGAACTTGAATAATGGCTTCATTTAGCTCATATGAACATATCTAAAGCTGTATCTGCAGTGAAATATTGTAAAGTTAGGAGACTTCAGAGTATTAATAGAAAATGGTATTATGCTAAACAGAACTATATTAAATCACAGTTTTCCGGTGAAGAGATCATATTTTAAGTTTGGAAAAAAATTAAATACATCTCTTGCAGCAGTAGATGGTGCGAGCATAGTTATAATAGCAAGAGAGAAATAATCACAGGAACCCCAAACACCCCATTCTTGTGCTGTGTTTGTCATCTGTTACCTGTAAAACAGACCTTGGACTGTTCATCTGGCTTATTGAAACCAGGATTTGTAATGTATGTGGGGCTTAACTTCTGTCCTCAGATGGAACCACACCAAAAAATCATGTTCTTCAATTTAAATGTGAGTTCAGCTAAATTGTTTCTGATACCATTTAGCATACTAATAGACCCAGGGTTTTCCAGTAATTATCTTCTAACATTTTTCTTTGGGATGTGAGAGATTTTTAGAGGCACTCATATTATATATTTTTAGTCGATAAAGCTCTAATGGTCGCTTTAATAAATTCATATAAATCCAGGGACATGTTTTGTTGCCCTGGGATTTCTGATAAATGATATTCTGTGTAGCAGAAGTGTCCAGTCAGCATTTTATGTATATAAAGTCTGTAATGAAGTCTGCTTTTGTATTTGGAGGAAAGCTATCCTTCAAATATGTCCTCATGTTGATGTTTGAGGAGATGTACAAGGACAGACAAATTAAGATGCGTAATCATTATATCCCTTCTTCGATCACTATTGCAAAACTTGCTATTTATTTCATCTAGCCATGAGAGTCCCATCACAGTTGCATAGAAGATCTATGTGACTGAAATTTCTGCACACACCATGGTAGTGCACAGAGTGTGATTCCCATCCATCCTCCCTGAAGAGTTTCTGGTTCTTTTGATTGTTGCTTCTGAGCCCAAACCAATGCCCTGTGCTCCCTTTACCTGGATGATAATTTCAAGGCATATTGACAGATTGAATGTCAACATTCTCTCTTAATACTGTTATTTTTCTGCTCAAATATGCTGGTGAAAGAACAGAATTTTAGCTCTACTCCTTTGTGCTTTAGGTTTGGTGCAACCAGTACTTGTGGCAGTGTTTAAGCTGGTAATGATTGGCAACAAGTCACTTGGTGCCTGATAGCCAGGCTGGTACTGCTGGAGTTTATCAGACATCTCGGTGCGTACAATTCTTTGCTGTGGAGCTATGAGAAAAACAGAATGGAGCCCACAGACTTTTTTTCAAGGCTAAGTCTTCTAAATCTCCTTTTATCCTTCCTAAAGCTTACCATCCTACACCATTCTGCAGCAACTTACTGTTTCCTCTATGTTCTTGTGGTGTTCCTCTACCTTGGATACCTGGCTGGGACTCTAGAGTTAATCAGTGCCTAATTGGTTAAGGTCACCTAAGTAGATTTTAGTAGTCTAGGGAATTTAATTCTCATTGCTAAACTGTATCCATCAATAGTCTTGTTCATTAGTATCCCAATCACAAGGAATCTTGGAAAGGTAGATTATTTTGTATAGAAGTGAGTAAAAAAATCCTGACTCATCGTTTTAAATCTTTTTCAGTGAATGAAGCAAGCCCAGTATTTCTCCCCTGTAGTTTATCCAAAGGCTTGTGTAGAAGTCTGATTAAACCATAGCTCAAAATACTCTTTAAAAATTATGTGGTTTGCAGACTGTATAAATAACTGACTATAATATGTATGAAAAATAAGAGGAATTGCTTTATTATACAGTATATAGGACAAGGGTAAATCCAGTGCAAGATTCTGTTTACAGGAGATGGCAGATTCTTCTGGTGAGCAGTCATACTAGATTATATGTAATTTGGTATTTAGATCTTTTTTTCCTCTGTGTGCCTGTTTATATATATATAAACCCCCTAACATTCTGTTGAAATACTGCTTGATGGTCTGCTTACTGATGTTTGCGTTCAGTCCATAGCACAGCGTCTTTTCTGAGCTCCAGCTACCAAGAGGTGTTTATATGACTGCAGGACCTGGGTCAGAAGATTCACACCTCAGCACAGTAAACTTTCAAATGTTTGTCAGATTTTGTGCTTCTGAGTGTGAGTCACAGCAAGTCAGTTTTTCTTTATACCTTCTTAATCTCACCATGAGGTCTCATCTTCGTAAGTCAATGCGTGTGTTTCTGCTGGGGGTTGTTTTATTCACTTTCCAGACATGCTGTGAGGCTTCTTGCCATGATTTTTGGACAAGGTGAATTTCAGATTATGATTGTGGCTTTGTATCACAGCATGTAAATTTTTATTTCTTGGCGTGTGACCAGTACTGGAGTTTTTGCGTGTTCTTTGAAGAGTAACAGAAGTTCAATTGCTTTGTTGTTCAGAGTAATGTGAAGCTGAGATAGCTTGAAAATGCTGTCAGACAGATGGATTGATGCTGCAAGACACACTGTTGTTTGCTGTGTTACAGAGATGTCTGGCTGGTTCTGCATAGTCACTGTGGATCCAGCACAGTTTACCAACTTTGGCTGAGTCCTAAGGCTCCCTCCACAAAGTGCCTCTCAGGTGGATCTCCTCTGTGTTTTCTCAATGCTTAAGATTGCTGCCTCATAAGCTGGATGGCAAGTAAGTGTTGTGCGTGGATATCTGGGTGCATCTGTCTAGCACCAGCTTTGATCGAGAAAGACCTTCCTGAGCAGGAGCATGCTGAATCTAACGTGGCTCCATGAAGTGAAAAGTTGCACTTCTGAATTTTCCTTGTTTTGTACTGTGGTCCAGATATACAGTGAATGGAGCTGGCTTGCGTCCACAGAGCTTATTCTTCATGTTCCAGACCATGTAAAAATGGCTAAACTGCTTCCAGATCTGAAGTCGTTTAACCTTGTTTGTACAGCCAATAGACTTGATAATAATAACCTCTGAGCTATACAGTGTGTCCATGGCACAATTAATGTGTGACTGAAATAACCCTTTACAGGTGGTTAAGTGATGGCTGTGGCATGTAGGACGCAAGGCAAGGAGGGAGCTGACATGAATATTATTAGACTGGATCACCTGGGCTTTGCCCACACATCAAGGTTCACAAACATCCAAGCAGTAAGGTTTCTTTTTCTTTTAAATGGAGTAAGCACAAAGTATTTTCTTGGCCCCCCAAACCAAATTTCCTCCACTTCATTACAGTGGTTTGAGGCTTCGCTTGGGCAAATAGAGTTGAGTTCATCATAATGAATGCATCTGGCTTTTACAGGAAGAAGAACGAAATATTTCCAATAAATGTATTTCAGGATTCAGAAGTACTTCTAAATAGTTTCTTTAGCAGTGTTTGGCCAATAATTTGCCATATTATGACATAGTGTGAAGATTTCACTGCCATTTGTCTAGAATAACCTTTGTAATTTAATCAGTTTACTGCTCCAGAGTACAACAATAAATAGCAAGTCCTCTGGAGCTGAGACATTTCTAGTTCTGTGTTTGTTTATCACCTGATGTGATGAGGACTGAAACACACCAGAGCCTCTGTGCTTACCCAGCAACAGCAGCAACCGCGGTGTCTGGAGGACATGATTGAGCTTGATATCATGGAGGGCTAAGAGGCTCGAAACTAAATGGATTGATTTTTGTTATGTATTTCACAATACACAGTACGTATTCCAGTAAGAAAGAGATGTACAGTTGTGTGTCTAGGAAAAAACATAAGGTTGACAACACATGCAACACCACTGAGATAGCAGAACATGCAAAGTTCAACCACGCTGACACAGGTCTTTCTGGGGACCAAATGACAGTTGTCCAGTTTCAAAAGACAGAAGAGGACTTTCTAATGATCCAGGTCTCCATGTTTGTTCTAGCGAGCTGAAGTTTAGTTTTCTCTTCATTTGATTTCTACCCACCCAGGAAGAAAAGAAAAAAACCTGGAACCCCCTAGAAAAACTGATTGCCCAGAATTTGTGTTTTCACCATGTAGACAACATAAATGATTATACACATTTAGTGATTTTGTATATTTTGTATATTTTGTTTCTATACTATTCATGCTGGTTTTGCAGGAGAATACCTGAAGCAAAACAGGATAAATCAACACACTTGTAAAAAGCAGTAGAGGGCCAGGCACTCAGAATTTTGCTACAACTCATGGTTTAGAGGAGCTGCGGTTTCGCAGCTTATGACATCAGCCAGTCTCCTCACATGAACTTCATCCTTGAAGTGTCTTTTTTCTGGAGTTGTGTTAACACACTCAGGCACCTTCTGCTTAGGCTTGATCTTGTAACATGCAGTGCTCCTCCAGTGAGCATTCTGAGCTGCCACTGACTAATGTGCTCAGGATCTTGTATGCTGTTTCTTTAAAGACGAAAAAAAAAGGGAATAATTTATTTATGCTCTCTGAAAGAATGGTATGGAGGGCAAGCTGTACTGAACAGACAGTTTTCTGGCAAAAAAAAGTATCACCAGGCTACAAAATTTATCACACTACAAGTTTAAAGAAATGTGTGATTCTTTCTTTGCAGCCTTTGTAAAAGGGAACTGGGAGGTTTATCAGGCAAAGACCTTGTTCCTGCTGTTCCTGAGAATTTAATATTTTTATTATAATGGGATCAGGACAGAGCCCCAGGTGTTGTCCATTTTCATAACAGTTCATCAAAGATTATAGTTTGACTAAAGGACAAATTAAGACAGTTTCAGTAAATCAGCAAGGGTATTTGTAACGGTGGCAGGAGCTGTGTAAGGATACAGGGCTGTTCTGCTAAGTCATCCTGGCTGTAGGTGAGAAAACTGTGCATACAGATGCAGGATCATTTCTGTTCACTCAGTACCAGTGTGTGCAAACTGCTTGTGGACTGTGCCGTGGCTTGTGCCTCTCCTGTGCAGAGGTAGGAAGCAGAGTTGTCTACAACACCTTTGAAACTGTGGAAATCCTTATGGAAGTTTATCTTTGCATTTTGTTGCTTCTTAAGGTAACAGTGAAGGGAAGAGATATGGATTTAGAATATTAACCTAAGCCCATGACCAGCAAATACAACCTCTGGTGCTTAAATTTAAGATGTTAGCAGTTTATTGACTTAAACAGGATTAAAGTCAGCACATTTGGTGAATAATTGCAGAAGTGATGAAGTAGTGAGTATGTGTGTACTCATTTGCAGAGCTGGAGATGTTTCTTTTTGATTTCTCATACAGAAATGATCTCTGAAAAAAAGGTTTATTTTGTTTTGTTTTTTCTTTCTTTCTTTTTTAAGTGGTCTTACACAATATTTGCACAGTGCATTGGGAGCTGTACTTCCCAAGATCTCTGTTGACTGGTTTACATGAAGCACAGAGTCATTGGAGCAGCAGACACTCTCCTTGAGCAGTGCCCCACAATCCTTACTGGTGTAGATGAGGCATAGGTTTCTTCTGCTCCCTTTCAGACTAAATCCATCTTCTATTCTCTCCACAGCAGACACCCCTGTGTAGTCTGGCACACAGCCTAGGCTTGCTGGAAGCCAGCTGGTCAGGGAGCTGTGCTGTAGGGCACGGGCCGGGAGCATCTGCATGGCCCCTTTCTGCGTTGCTGTCCTTTAAATGCTTGGGCAGTTTTCTGCTCTCACTCTCCACACAGCAAAAAGATTACAGCTGCATTTTGCAAAGAGCTTAGTCCCATTAGTGTGCATGAAGCATGGCCTAGAAATGCTCTCTGGATGTACCCATAGGGATGCTGCCCGTGGATGCTGGGGAGTTGAAGAGAGGTCGGCACTGAAGCAGTCAGGCTGTGGGCATGCACAGAAGCAAACTGATAGGCACGGAGAAGGTTTTTGGGCTAAGCAAATAGGCACCTACTGTATTATACAGCATTTTGCCTATGAATGGTACATGTGCATTTAGGTCTTTGTTTTCCTATTAATTTCTACTTTACTCACCTTCATCCTAAGTTTAATTTCATTAATTGTAATTAAACATGAAGTGAGAACAGGAGATTGGAGCCTACTTTATGCATCAATTTCAATACAGATCAGACTGATGAATAAATTAAGGAAACACATTACCTCAAAACGTGAGGCACTACAAAAGGTGCTGAGAAGTGGAAGGAAAAGCTGCTTGTGCCTAGTAGGAAGAGAGATGGCAGGCATGCAATGTAACAGCTTGTGCTGCATGAGGAATCAATGTGGGATCCCAGTCTGAGCTCTTCAATTTGGATTGCATCTACCCACCAGATACCTGTAGGGTCTGGCTTCTCCCTTTTACTTTGGCAACATTTGGAGAGTTTGTCAATCTGCTAAGTTGCAGTGAACTGATCTGTAGCGTAGCCCCCTGCACACAATGTTTTCATGCCAGCTTTTCTTCTCCTCCCAGTTTACCAAGCTCCCTGAATTCAGTTCCTACCTACAGTCTCATTTCTTCCTCAGTGCTTTCAAGAAATGAAGCAAATAATTAAAACACACCCCTAAAATCCACATGTGTTCATAGCTCGTCCTTCCTCTGGGTTATTAGCACAGTGTCTTTTATATTCCTCTCTCTGTAAATTTGATCCTGAGATCTCAAAGCTAGTGGAAACGTGAGTGAGATTTCAGATTGGCAATATTACTTTTTAAACATGGAAATGAGATATTTTTTGCAATAAAATAAAATGAAATATGGCATTATCTGATTATGTCACAAGTAATAATAATTTCACAAATGTTTGGGGAAATTTGTGGTCCTGTGAATCCAGTGAGGTGAAGGCTTGTGATAATTCTTGGTGTCAAATGAAATGTGAACCTTTCCATAGTCTCTGTTAATTTTACTATTTTGAACCAGTACCTTCCTTACGTTTTCATTTTCTCATTCACTTTGTCTCTCTATCTAAAGCTCATGTTTTGCTGCTTCTGGCAGCAGTTTTCTTCTTTTTGCTGGAGAGGCNGCGGGAGGGAAATGTCTGAGTGTGTAGCTCAAGAAACTGTTCTATTTGATGCTGAAATACTAAAGAGTCGAAATTTTTCCTCCCAAAGGGAAATACTCAGAGGACAGCGAAGGTCAATTAACTAACATGGAGCAATGGAGAAGAGTNCAATAAAATAAAATGAAATATGGCATTATCTGATTATGTCACAAGTAATAATAATTTCACAAATGTTTGGGGAAATTTGTGGTCCTGTGAATCCAGTGAGGTGAAGGCTTGTGATAATTCTTGGTGTCAAATGAAATGTGAACCTTTCCATAGTCTCTGTTAATTTTACTATTTTGAACCAGTACCTTCCTTACGTTTTCATTTTCTCATTCACTTTGTCTCTCTATCTAAAGCTCATGTTTTGCTGCTTCTGGCAGCAGTTTTCTTCTTTTTGCTGGAGAGGCAGAAGATATTTGATTTTTTTTTTCCTGCAGATGCCTCCTTCTATGGTTTACATAGTAATGTTTTATCTCTTTTTTTAAACTCTTCATAGTAGTGGAAATTAATCCATATTCCTGTTAAGAGGATTTATTTCTGTGCCACTTTATATTTATTACTGTTTATGTATTATCCAGTCATCTAACTTATACTGTCACAAAGATCTGCCATACTTTTAAATTTTAAATAACAATTAACTGATAAATGTTGTGCAATATTTGTTAATCCCAAAGNGGGAGTGAAATTAAAGACTGAAAATAAATGATCCAAAAGACAACAGTAAGAATATACATGTAGAAGAAATGCTCAGTTGTCCTTGTTTATGGAAACAGTGGAGGAGTAATCACCCCCACCCTCCCTATGAGTAATGGCTATGGGAAGATTCTCAGGAGTTCCACTCAATCAGGAAATCAGCAGAAGAGTTGTGTCCTGATTTATGTGTTGAGTCATACTGTGGTACACTGATTTGCTGGCTGCTGGTTATCCAGTTTAGCATCTCTTCTATCATATAAGCTTTCTAAGAGATGTACCTCAGATTATTTTGTATGGTGCACAAGGCAGGGTCAGGGCAAGGAGGATGACTATGAAGTTCCAATCTCACAAAGGTGATATGAGAACTCTAGATGCAGTCAGGAGGTGGTATGATTCCATAGTCAGAATTTAGAGGATATACCTGGATGCAATGGTGTATGTGTAGTCTCTGAAAACATTATGTTATTTTGAGCTGGTGAGAGAGAGAAGGGAAATAAGCGAGGTGAAGTCTTGGCAAGTCCTGAGCCCATTTCTTTTCCCACTATTTACTGTTGAATCTTAGGCAACTCATTTAAACTCATCCAGGTTGGAAGAGACTTTGTACGATGTCTTGTCTGGCCTGATGCTTAAAGTGGGTCAATAAGGAATTCAGACTATATTGTTCAGGACTTGGTTCTGTCAGATCTTGGAAATATCCAAGGACATAGGTTCTCCAGTTGTCTCTGGACAATTTGTTCTAATGCTGAATTATGATTAAACATTGTGATTGTGATTCCCCTCCCCTCCCCACCTTGCATTTACATCCAGCTGGAACCTCCCTTGTTTCAATCTCCTTGAAGGCATTGAAAGGCTGCTACGAGGTGCCCTCTAAACACTTCTCCAAGCTAAACAAGCTCAGCCTCACCTTACAAGGTGGGTGTGATCTGATCACATGGGGTAAGTCAAGGTTTCTCAAGAGATACTCGCCTTCTCAAGAGATACTTCCTGGTTCAAGGAGAAGATAGTTCTCCTATACTCCCTCCCCTCTCTAGGCACAACAGCCTGGGAGACCTTGCTGGTGAAGTCTGAGGTGAAGGAAACTTTGAGTACCTCAGCCTTATCTGTGCCCACTGTCACCAACTCACCCATCCCTTTCAGCAGCAGGCTCATGTTTGTTTATTCTTTCAATGCTAATGTGTCAGTAGAAGCTCTTCTTGTCCCTGATGGCCTTTGCAAGTTTCAGCTCTAGTTGAGTTTTGTTTTTCCTGACAGCATCCCTGAGTGCCTGGGCAATGTTTTCATATTTCCTTTGAAAGACTTTGTCTGTCCCATCCATTCATCCAGGCATCCCAGAACTCAAGTGGTACAACTGATCTCATAATGCCTCAATGATTCCAGTGATGTCATAGCTCTGTATTCAGATCTGGAGCTCTAGCTGCTCCCGTTTCTCTGACTGCATGAGTTTGTGTACAGGCATTTGAGGTGGCCCTTTTACACTTATTTTATCCCTCCCAAGGGGTCTCTTGCTCCTGCCAACTTGTCTCACCTACTTACCACCCTGACCTCCCTAATTTAACTGCAAGCTGTTACCACCATTCCTTGATCTTGTATCTTGTATCTTGTATCTTGTTTGAAGTCCTCTTTACCAGTTGACAAGCCTGTTCCTTCCCTGTAACATGAGGGTGGTTGCACCTCTCTGTCTGACTGGCATATCATAATGATAAATATGATGAAAAATAAAAAAAAAAATGTTAACAGAGCTAGTTGAAAGCAGTATCTGCCTTGTGGGAAACTTGTGTATGTGATGAAAATTCTTTACGTTAGAAACAAAGAAAAAAATGTCAATATTTGATGTGGAATAATAATTGCTAATAATTGTTTTAATATAAATACAAATAAAAACAGTCTTTGAAAATGCTGAAATTGAGGCAGGGAGTTCAGCTTCAAGACACCAGCTGCAGTGCACAACTTGGATTCTCTGTTTAGAGCCCCAGCAGGATGAAGGGAACTGGGAGACTGGAAGCCATGGGAAGAGCGAATTAACCTGGAAGCTTTGGACCCAATGGTTGCTGGGTTTCTGGGCTCCTCACTCTCTGTTAGGGCACTAAATATAAAGCTGGGTCAGCCATACCTTCGGTGTTTCCTGGAAGCCTGAGCATGCTCTAGCCTAATAAAAGGGTTGGAAACAAGCGAGATAGGTTGTGTTTTAACTTCTCTTTTTTAATAAGAAAATCTTTAAGGCCTATATGTATTCGTGAGATGCCTTAGTTCTAGCTACTCAGTATTTCCTTCCTGTTAAGTCAGAAGATTCCCTGACTCAGTGGTTCAGATAACGCGGCACTGTTGCTCTGGTAATGCAAGCTGTTGGGAACTCAGAAAATGTTGGTCCCAATCATCATAACCAGAGATTATGGGAAACCCTGGATGTTATGCCAACAATGAAGGAAGGTGGCTACAATGTGGTACCTGAATGAACTGTTCCCCTTTTACTGTGCACAGACAGTAACGTCTTCATGAACATGGGTGACTTTTTTTGATGACGCTTTTCTTCAAGTGAGCTGACTGTAAGACTCATCAGACAAGGGAATATCACATGTAACTGTGGTCCCTCCTTGAAGGACACTACAAAAAATGTAAATGCCTTTGAGCAATTGCTATAGTCAGTATTTCCTCTGATTTTCAACTTAGGATGAAAGTAATTCAGAACTGTTCTGGTTCAGAAGGGGAGCTCACCATGGAGAACAAGTCTGCATAAGCAACACACACTGAAATCTTTCTCCATGTAGATATTTCTGCATACCTTTTGAGAAAGATTTTGAAGTCTATAAATTAGTCAGAAGGAGCCAAGACCTTCCAACACTCCTGCAAATACTTGTGTGAATACTACTGTGATTTATTAATGTAAAAGAGACCATGTTGTATTTTATCTTTTATGAAATTTCTGACCTTCAGTTGAGTTATCTAGAAAATCATAGTGGATTCCTACATATATTTAAAGTTCTTGATTATAAATGCCTAGGGAAAACCTAGACTTCACTCAACATTTTCTGAGCAACATCTAGCACTTCAGAGAAGCAGTGAGATTGAAGTGCTTTGATCTTCTACAGCTCAGGTCTGTGCAGCTCTACTTGGCACTTAGTGGCAATCATGCAAGTTCAGATACTCCAGTTTTTAAGAGCACTTCTTGAGCATAAACTTTGATGCTTTTTGTACACACTAATTACATACAACTTAGCTGTGTGAAAAGGGAAGGTTAAGAAGAGTGAAATTAAAATGCATGGGGTTTATTTCATTCTCTTGTTACACTGATAACAAATAGGCAAAAATGCTGAAATCAGTAGTAGTTATTGCTATATAAAACGGGTGTAATGGTTACAGAACTAAGCAAATTTAAGCTGAAATTTTCCCCTGTTCTGGTTTAGGTAAAATGGATGTGAACACTGATTCAACAATAGCAAAACGCTTCATTAGCACAGCACTTCAAAATGTCTTTTTTTCTGATCCATGTCTGGTTTGGTTAAATCATAACAATTAAATCAAAGATCAATAAAGGCCTGTACTATTAGCATTTTTCTTTTAACATATTGGATAAAAACAGATTTTCAAATAATGAAAAAACCTGCTATATGTCACAGTAGTGTGAATCTATAGCATATCAATATAAAGCCTGTTAAATATAATCTGATTAAGCTCACAAAGCTGGGTTTCTTAAAAGCACCGTCAGGAGAACTGGTACGTTCTTACCTTCTCTGGAGTAGGCAGCGGGCAAGATGAAAGGTATATTCTCTTATTAAAATGGACTGCATTTTTACTTTACAAGAATCAGTCACTGATTATTTATGCCATTATCAGAAAGTCTTGCATTATAGAATGAAATGAAAAGTGTCCACATCACAATATTGTCACACACAATTTGTTGGAAGGTTTTGCTAATGCCATCACTGCAGTTAGCTTTTGAAAATATACCTTTCTTTAATAGCAGGCTGGTTATATACACATTCTTTAATAAATTAATTTTTATGTGCATCACACAGATTATTTAATAGGTTATTTCTCCAATAGCTGGAATTTTATGTTTTTTCTGTCTCCTGCTGCAGCCAGATCAGAAGCCCAGAGAGATCTGAGATGAGAAAAATTTATACTCTGTGGTTTTCTATGGGTTATTATCTTGCAGAACCTTACAGATTCTTTTAAAGTAAGAATATTAGTCCAGAAGTCTGAATAAATTTCCCACATCTTCAGCGTAATTGGAACAAGGGTCGTCAGGTTATTTTTCACATGTAGTCAGTGTTATGTGGTTTTGAAAAAGTCGCTTACATTCAGGGGCAGAGTATTTCCACATATACAAGAGCTTTTGATCAATAGGATGTTAGTCAAAAATAATATGTTTTGTACTTCTATATCACTATACCCTCCTAAGATCTTAGAGCCCTTTGAACATCAGAGGAATGAAACCTTTAAAATTTACCAAGTAGGTAACTTACCGTTTTCATTTAGTAAAAAGGGAAATTAAGGCATACAGATTTGTAACTGTTTTTTAAATGTCCACTGGGGATTTTTTTGGAAAAGATTTTGTCCCAGGCTCTGTGTTCAGAACAGCTTCCAGCATTTAATTATGCTTAGCCCTTGAATTTTCAATTGCAGGTGGTTCTCTGGAAGAGTTAGAATGTTTTGTGGTGCCTTGGTCACTGTGTGTACCTCATTCTCTGATCACTCCACTTTGATTCTGTTTCTCCATGACCTGTGTTGTAGCTCAAAGAAGCTCTTCACTCAACAGCTTGCTGCCAGGACCTGTTGAAATGGGCACTGCATTTTGCTGGTGTTTGCTATTATTCCTTCTGATTTGGGTTTTTTTTGTTTGTTCGTTTAGTTTTTTTGTTTGTTCGTTTAGTTTTTTTCTACCCTTATTAATTTTCTTTATCCAGTTTAAATGTAGGGATTTGCTTTTTGATTTTTGATTCTTC
Organism: Nycticryphes semicollaris; assembly: GCA_013400055.1. Classification (NCBI taxonomy): domain Eukaryota; kingdom Metazoa; phylum Chordata; class Aves; order Charadriiformes; family Rostratulidae; genus Nycticryphes; species Nycticryphes semicollaris. Next base: position 96,034 of record VXBJ01003733.1, on the reverse strand, counting down.
TTTCTCCTGAAACAAGGGTAGATGTCCCATTCTTCATCCGCCTACAGAATAAAGCCATTGGGTCTAGAAATTACATTGTTCATGTGAGGCTATGCTGGAGAAGAAGGTCAGGTTTTCCTGCCAGGAGGAATTTGTAGCAGTAGTGCTAGAAAAGGATACTTATTAGCAGCTTATTGGTTCAAGATTTCAGGCAGCAAGCATATGGTCAAGGGCTAATAAAATATGATCTCACTTAAAATGATCAAGATGAAACCTTTGACTAAGAGTTCATCATGGTGCCACATTTAGTTTGGCCTTCAACAAGGCCTGTCATGGTAGAGGAAACCTGGGGCACTGGCTTGTCATTGCAATCCAAAGTAGAAAATAGTGATCTAGGTGAAGTCCATCCAATGGGATCAGGAAACAACTTCCTTCCTCCGTCACTACAATCCTCAGTCTTCATGTCAGGGTTCTTAGAAGACTAATGTTGGTGACTGCTTTGCTTTGTACAGTTGCTTCAGCCCTAAGAGAAGGGAGAAGGGGTCATGAGTGTGAAAGACTGGGAATGCAATACTTTTCCATAGCTATTCCAGCCATTCTCACTATTGTAGACCATCTACAGATAGTAGTCTACTGCGTTTGTTAAACAGGAGTTTCCTTAATTTGGCATCAGCTGGAGAGGACTTCCATGCAAAAGCCAGCTAAATCACACCAGTCACTGATTAAAATCAAGCTGCAATAATTGAGTTAGTTGTGTACATTGCGATTGCAGTTCTGGGAAGAAAAGTTGCTTTGAACAACACCCGCTGTCATTTCCTTCCACTGGCCTGGTGTCATGGTGTTACTGTCAAAGTGCTATTGCAGTTACACTTATTCACCTTATGTGGGAAACATCAGTGCAGCATTGTCTTCCCTGTGCCCCCCTTTTTCCTTTTCCAAATCTTCCTTGACTACAGTGTCCCCTTCGCCATCTTCCACGAATCTTGGAAAATGTCTACCTTTGCTAGGCCATTCCCAAGACATGCTGACATTCCCAAAAGCCCAAGCAGTCAGCAGCAGAACTATTCCAGTTATAGGGTAGAGGGGAAAGATGGGAAGAAGTAGGTACCAGAAAGTAAAACAATGCAAGATAGGAACCTCCTGATTCTTCACATCTGTGAGCCCTAGGATGCACAGACAATTGTAAGTCAACATGAGACCAGTGTATGTGGGAGATAACTTCCATTAAAAGCCATTAGAACTTACTCTTCCAGTCTGTTCCTGAACACAGAATCCATGGTGTCACTGAGCCCACTGACAATGGGGCACAGAGGAAAACTCCAGCAGCAATGAGAACTCCATTAATTTTATAGAATCATAGAGTAATTCAGGTTAGAAAGGACTTCAGGAAGTCTCAGAGCCATCTGTGACATCAGACTGTGTTGCTCAGGGCTTTATCCACTTGGGTCTTGAAATCCTCAGAGAATGGAGACTCTACAACTTCTATAGGCAGTCTGTTATAATGCTTCATTGTCCCCATGGTGAAAAAGTTTTTCTCAATATTCAGTCTGATAGAACCTCTTTTGTTTCAATGTATGCCTGTTATCTTTTGCTCTTCTGCCATGGATCACTTACAGCCTTCTCTTCTCCAGGCTATAGAAGCCCAGCCTCTTCTCCTGGGGCATGTGCTGCAGCCCCTTGGTTACCCTGAACCTCCATGGAACTTGCTGCAGCTGATCAATATCTCTCTTGTATTGGTGGGCCAAAACTGCATGCAGTATTTCAGATGTGGTCTAATGAATGCCAAGTGAAATAATCGCATTGCTCAATCTACTTTCATGGCTTCTGTTAATAGACCCCAGAAGGCTGTCAGACTTTGCTGCCAGGGCGCACTGTTGGCTCATCTTCAGCTTGCTGTCTGCCAAGATCTCCAGGTCTTGTTCAGCAAAGCTGCTCTCCAGCCAAACAGTGCCCAACCTGTATAGATGCAGAGGGTTCTCCTGTTGCAGGTGCAGGATTTTGCATGTGTCCTTACAGCTTTTCAGAAGGTTCCTGCTAGTCCATTCTAAACTGTCTAGGTCCTTCTGAATGGCTGCCATGTCCTTAAGCATACTGACTGGTTCCCCCTCCTGCCTTGTCAATTTGGTGTTATCTGCAAACTCTATGACAGTGCCTCCTTCAGGAGACTGGTAAAGGTAATGAACAGAGGCAGGTCCAATGACAGACCCCTGTAGTGCTCCGCTTAAAGTGAGGGGGTTTCACTTACCTTACCTCACCACAAGTCTAGTGATTTTATCATAGAAGGCAGTTGGATTAATTAGACATGATTTTCCCTTTGTAAAAACTATGCTAACTGTTCCCAATGACCATCTTCTCCATCATGTGCCAAGAAATGTGCGCCAAGAGACCTTGCTCCGTGACTTCTCAAGGGATTTTAGTGAGGTTGACCATACCCTTTTTGAAGATGGGTACAATATTTGCCTTTCTCAACTTGCTGGGGACCTTCCCCAAACTCCACAACCTTTCAAAAATGACAGTGGCCTCACTGTAATATTGACCAGTTCTCTCAGCACTATTGGGTGCAGCCTGTGTAGTCCCATACAGGGATGGGTTGAATTCTTACAAATCATCCCTGACTTGACCCTCATCCATTCCTTGAACCCTGCTTTTCAGCCTTATAAATGAAGGCTGAGGCAAAGCACTATGTACCTCAGCTTTTACTGTGTCTGTTGCCACTAAATCCCCTACTTCATTCAGCTGTGGTCCCATATTATCTTTGTTCAGCCTCCTACTACTAATGTAGTGGTAGAAGCTCTTACTACCCTTCACATCTTTTGCAAGTTTCAACTCTACTTGAACTTGGCTTTCCTAACCCCATCCTTTTGTGTCTGAGGAATCTTTCTAAATTCTTCATTTGATGCCTGTCCCTACTCTCACCTCCTATAAGCTGTTTGACTGTACTGGGGACTCAGTCATTAATTCCCTATTTACACTGTCTTCTGATAAGTCTACTTGACATCCTGCGTATTGTACTTGTACTTAGAGGTTGGTTTACTTTAGACCTTGGCAGCTTTCCTGAGCTATTTTATACTTCAGAGTTGTTTCCAATGGGATTCTACCTGTCATCTGCTTAAAAAAGCCAAAGTTTGCTCTCCTGAAGTCCAGGGTCTGTACTGTCCTACCTCCTTTTCTTACTCCCCTCAGGATTTTGAACCCCACTGTTTCATGGTCACTACAACTAAGGCTGCCACTGATAACCACATCCTCATCTAGCTCTTCCTTCCTTGTGATTACAAGATGTTACTGGATTGATTTTTCAGTTCCTGTATAAAGAAGTTATTCCTGCCATCCTCCAAAATTCTCCTGTATTGCTTACCTCCCACTGTGTGGCTATTCCAGCAGATGTCAAAGAGGCTGAGACCCCTCAAAAGTACTGAGAAGTCTATGATCCAGAGAATTCCATGTTAGGAGAAGACTTCATTCACTTTCTCACCTTGACTGCGTGATCTGTTAGAAAGTCTCACCACAATACCATCTTTATTGGCTGTTAGAAAGTCTCACCACAGTATCATCTTTATTGGCCTGCCTTCTGACCCACAAGCTCTCAAACAGCATGTCTCCCATCCTATAGGGGAGCTCCATACATCCACACTGCTTTTTCACATAGAAGACAATTCTGATGTTCACTTCCCTCCTGCCATTCCTGAAGAGCTTCTATTCTTTCCTCACTTTGCATGCAAGCTGTTCCACCACATCTCAGTTGTTCCAATGGAGTTGCAGTTCTGTGTGTAGTGCTATAGGTCTTCATGCTTGTTTTTCAGGCTGTGGAGTTACACTTGAGATGGGTGTCCTTTTGCCCTGTTGTATCATTCCTTACATCTCTCTTGTTCCCACCTGCTTGCATCATTTGCTTTCCACTGCTAACCTCTGTTTCTCCACCTAACTCTAGGTGATAACCTCCATTTCCCAATCTTTCTAGTTTTAAGCCCTTTTTAACAGGATGGGCAGCCTTTTGACAAAGGTGCTGTTGCCCTACTTTATCAGGTGTATCCTGTCCGTCCCCAGCACTCCTCAATCCTCAGATAACATTCAATCTTTGTAAAAGCCAAGTCCATACTTAGCTGCCCATGAGGTTTGGTTAAAGTGTTCAGAAGCATACTGGACCAGCCCACTTCTTGGTCTGGATAGGTCACAGGATAGCATACGACAGGTGAACAGCAACTGTGGGAAGGGCTTTGTCATTGTACTCAAAGGCTTCCACCACTTTCCTAGAGGACTACTTGGATCAGCAAGAGGTGCTCAGTTTACTCACTAGTTAGAGTTGGTTATAAAGTTCCAGTAGAGAAGGCATTTTACCATGGTGTCCTGTATACACTGTGCATAAAAAAACTCTGTACTTCCCTCTCCTTGCCTGTGCTTGCTCAGCTCCTCTCTCTGTGAAGCATAGCGTGCTGCTGAGCTGAATGTGTTGCAAGAGCCTTCCCACTCAGTGACCTAATCCTCTTACAACACAGGCAACAAATGAACAAGTCTCTTCAAGGCTTGGTGCTCCATGGCTGACAATGTAGACCTCAGCATTGAGGGTACTGTAGGGAGCAGATACGAGCAGTGCATTGTATTGTGTGTTTTCTGAAATCTGCAGGGATTGATAGAAATGTCCTCTCCACAAGGTTCTTGGGTGGAGAAACACTGGCTGCTGCCAGTCTTTCTGCCCAAGGCCTAGATATAAATGGAGACTGGTGACCTTAATCTGTCAGGGTCTGTTGACGTGCACCTCATCTGCAGTAGGAGCACCCCTTCCACTGTGAGTGTGCCTGTTGACCCTGTAGGAACTGAGTAGCAGAGTAGCCACTCCTAATGGAATGGGACTATGCCAGCAGTCCAAAGAGAGGGAACAGGACTGATAAATCCTTTAAGACCATTCAAGAGCATGCTTTGTCAGCCTCTAGCCTGAGTTTTCTTTTTCTCTGGAGGAACCATCAGACCCAATGAGTTTGCTGCCATTAGATGAACACCTTCCTCAGAATTCTACTCCAGATGCCCTAGTGTCACTTTTTGTTCTGGAGAAGCAGTTTATTCCATAGGGACCCCATTGCAACTTTTAGATGAGATGCCTCACATACTGAAGCCCTACTTCCTGGGAAGTGGCTGGGCATCACCTGCTGATAGGAAATAGAGAATAAATATTTTTTTTTCCCCCTTTGCTTCCATGTGTAGCCTTTGCTTTTGTGTTATTTGTCTTTATCTTGACCTGTGAGGGTTTTTCCATATTAGTTTCTCCCCACTCCATCCTGCTGAGGAGGGTAGTGATAGAGCAGCTTGGTGGACAACTGGCATCCAGCCCAGGTCAATCCACCACAGTCCTTTTTGGCATCCAACATGGGGCAACGAGACAACAGCAATTTTGTATTGTGTGCTACAGCTGGAGTAGTTATTTAGTGGCAAGCTCCTGTGCAAGTCATGGAGCTGGTTGGCTGCACTGCTTATCTCTTTATTGTGCTGAGCTTGGGAACACGTTAATACAAATAACAGGTTTGTGCTTTGCTCTGGCATTGATGGCCTTGATGGGACGGGGGAGTTATTCTGTGGAGAGGATGAGGGAATACATGTACCTCTTCCTACCTAAAACTGATGTGGGTGGTTTTATTATGCAGGTTCCCAAAGTTCTTTTTCACTCTTATGTGAGATACTTAATACATTAATTAATGCAGTTAGTGTATCATGGGGTTTGTGGAATCTGGTGTTATCCTAGTGTAAGAGAAGACAACTTTTGGGTTAAGGTAATAGTGAGATATGCCCTGAGGTGGCTGGTCCCTGGGCAGCAGGGGGTGTGGAAGGATTTGGGCAGGCTTCTTCAGTAATATTACCACCTCCCATAACCTGGGACTTTACAGCTGAACAGGCANCACTAGTTAGAGTTGGTTATAAAGTTCCAGTAGAGAAGGCATTTTACCATGGTGTCCTGTATACACTGTGCATAAAAAAACTCTGTACTTCCCTCTCCTTGCCTGTGCTTGCTCAGCTCCTCTCTCTGTGAAGCATAGCGTGCTGCTGAGCTGAATGTGTTGCAAGAGCCTTCCCACTCAGTGACCTAATCCTCTTACAACACAGGCAACAAATGAACAAGTCTCTTCAAGGCTTGGTGCTCCATGGCTGACAATGTAGACCTCAGCATTGAGGGTACTGTAGGGAGCAGATACGAGCAGTGCATTGTATTGTGTGTTTTCTGAAATCTGCAGGGATTGATAGAAATGTCCTCTCCACAAGGTTCTTGGGTGGAGAAACACTGGCTGCTGCCAGTCTTTCTGCCCAAGGCCTAGATATAAATGGAGACTGGTGACCTTAATCTGTCAGGGTCTGTTGACGTGCACCTCATCTGCAGTAGGAGCACCCCTTCCACTGTGAGTGTGCCTGTTGACCCTGTAGGAACTGAGTAGCAGAGTAGCCACTCCTAATGGAATGGGACTATGCCAGCAGTCCAAAGAGAGGGAACAGGACTGATAAATCCTTTAAGACCATTCAAGAGCATGCTTTGTCAGCCTCTAGCCTGAGTTTTCTTTTTCTCTGGAGGAACCATCAGACCCAATGAGTTTGCTGCCATTAGATGAACACCTTCCTCAGAATTCTACTCCAGATGCCCTAGTGTCACTTTTTGTTCTGGAGAAGCAGTTTATTCCATAGGGACCCCATTGCAACTTTTAGATGAGATGCCTCACATACTGAAGCCCTACTTCCTGGGAAGTGGCTGGGCATCACCTGCTGATAGGAAATAGAGAATAAATATTTTTTTTTCCCCCTTTGCTTCCATGTGTAGCCTTTGCTTTTGTGTTATTTGTCTTTATCTTGACCTGTGAGGGTTTTTCCATATTAGTTTCTCCCCACTCCATCCTGCTGAGGAGGGTAGTGATAGAGCAGCTTGGTGGACAACTGGCATCCAGCCCAGGTCAATCCACCACAGTCCTTTTTGGCATCCAACATGGGGCAACGAGACAACAGCAATTTTGTATTGTGTGCTACAGCTGGAGTAGTTATTTAGTGGCAAGCTCCTGTGCAAGTCATGGAGCTGGTTGGCTGCACTGCTTATCTCTTTATTGTGCTGAGCTTGGGAACACGTTAATACAAATAACAGGTTTGTGCTTTGCTCTGGCATTGATGGCCTTGATGGGACGGGGGAGTTATTCTGTGGAGAGGATGAGGGAATACATGTACCTCTTCCTACCTAAAACTGATGTGGGTGGTTTTATTATGCAGGTTCCCAAAGTTCTTTTTCACTCTTATGTGAGATACTTAATACATTAATTAATGTAGTTAGTGTATCATGGGGTTTGTGGAATCTGGTGTTATCCTAGTGTAAGANCTATATAAAATATAGATAATTATTTTTTATAATGTATACATATTCACCTATTTGTGAGATGAATTATACATAGGAATTCAATGGAGATACTATTGCCATTATACTAAAAAAAATATGCAGTATGTGTCAAGTTAANTGTAAGAGAAGACAACTTTTGGGTTAAGGTAATAGTGAGATATGCCCTGAGGTGGCTGGTCCCTGGGCAGCAGGGGGTGTGGAAGGATTTGGGCAGGCTTCTTCAGTAATATTACCACCTCCCATAACCTGGGACTTTACAGCTGAACAGGCAAGCAATCCTGTCAAACTGATGCCCCAACTGATAGAAGGGTGCCTTGCCTATCCCAGTAAAAACCAGAGCTTCTACCACTATACTGGGGCCTGGCCTGTGCCTATCAATCTACAGTTCAGTACATTCAGAGGACTACGGTTGAGGAACAGGAACGTATGTTTAGCTGAATGTGTGGTTTCCATGATGCTGAGAGACCTGACTTTGCCTGAAACCTATTTTGAACTACAGATAACTCTGTAGTGGGGAAATAAGGCAATGCGCAAAATCAGAGGCAGATCTTTTGCAGTACATGCCTTATAACAGAAGTACAAGAAATCTGGTACTTGTACTCATCAGGTACTAAGTAGAGAAGTATCTACATAAGGTTGGACACTGAATCTCTTAAAGAAAATTATGCTTTGTTGGGGATAGTGGAGATAAGGGCTCCATCTCCTCTAGTGTTAAGTGTTTTTTTATAACAGGACATTGCTCATATGCAGCCTTGAAAATAGTTTGTTTCCGCTGTGAAGGCAGACGTTCAAATCCCTTGAAGCCATGATATGACAGCCTCATCAGCTAGCAGTCCACAGCTCACAGCTTCTTAACTCAACTGACTCCAGAAAAATGCAATCTCAGTCTAATTAAATAGCCAGCTGTAGCCTTTCACAAGTTGCAGTAACATATTGCCCTTTGCTGCTTCCAAGGCTTTCAGGAGGAGTATAGTAACTCAGATGGACTTCAGTGTAGCCCATATGCTTACACTGAAACTAAACAACCCTTCAGTTTCCAGGCTTTTACATACATAATTATGTGCAATGGGAATGTGATCAGGGACTTCAAAGCCAAAAGAAAGTTTAAGGAAAAAAACTAAAAGAAAAGGAATGCAGAAGGAATGAGGAAGACAGCCTGTATTTAAATTTATCTTATGCCATTTTACTTATCAGTATTTGCACAGGAATTCTGAATCAGATTAGTTTTTATACAGGTCCCCTCCAAAATAGTTGGGTTTACTCCAGGCATTTATTATGTGCTGAAGTACCTGCCAGATGTGAATGCATTGTCAGTGATCACCTTTGTATGTCCTCAAGGAATCTCCATTCTCTTGGCCTTGGGAGAATATATGCAGCAAAATTCAGTTGTTGAATGGCTGAATGCTGCTTTCATCTGGTGCCTGAGCAGAACAGTTAAAGGTTGAGCATCTTTAAAGGAATGTGAGAGAACGGGCACTCATCATTTGGCAGACTGTATCTCGATTTACTATATCTGCCACATGAAAGATACACACGGAGTGACAGTAATTACCCTGGGGTAAACATCAATAATTTGTGAGTCCCTCTGAAAAATCTTTGTGGTGTCATTGTAGAAGTTTGCAACTGCCTGGGGTAGTGAGATCCTTATACTATATACATATATATATATACACACACAGTTGTAATAGAATATAATTATCTATAATTCTATATAACCTATATAATAATATATAATATAATTATCTATCTATATAAAATATAGATAATTATTTTTTATAATGTATACATATTCACCTATTTGTGAGATGAATTATACATAGGAATTCAATGGAGATACTATTGCCATTATACTAAAAAAAATATGCAGTATGTGTCAAGTTAACTGACCTACATATATATATATATTATTTCTGCCTGATGAGGGGGAAGAACTTGTACTAATGCTGACATTTTCACAATTTGCAACATCTAATTCTGCCGTGCAATATATCTATGACTCAGACCCTCTTGCACACTACATGATTTAGGTTTTACGTGAATTGTTTGCCAATGTTTCACTTTCACATTGGTATTTGTTCTTTTATCCAGGGGTGTATTGCTCAGATCCCGTGTCTGTGATTAAGGAGATCTTTAGCCACCGCATCTGCAGACAGCAGATCTGACTGCCTTGGCAATTGTGTAATAGTACAATTTTATTTCCACTTTTGATTTACTTGCAGTAGAATTAGGGATCAGCATTAAAATTAAGTGCCTGGCCACAGCAAACAGCATTCCTGAGAATCTGGCATGACTTTCTTTATTTAAAAGAATATTCTGAAAAGAATCTTTAGATTTCACAGTGCACTCATTATGGACAGCAATATCTGAAGGTATTTGAGGACTTTATAACTGCTCCCAGAGTTGACATTATTCTTTATAAATTTAGATAAGTACACATAAAGCTGTCAGAAGGTATTTAGATCAATGCAGTGATTGAATTATAGCAATCATTGTACCTTCAGATACAGCAGCATCGGTGTGCAAAACAATCAAACGTGAAAAAGTCAGACAGTAGAGCTGAGAAGGATGGAGTCCACCCAAATGCACCATCTCTGCAGGCTGCGCAGCTCTTACATGATATGGGGAGACTGTTTTCCCAGCTTAGAGTATAAGCACACAAAGGAATAGGTTGAGATACTTTATGCAAGCCTCAGTGGTCCCAGTTCTCTATTTAAAGTGTACAGAGAGTGGTAACTACCTTCAGTCCGACTGGGTGTGCGCACACACACACACACAAAATCTTTGGCTGTACTTCTAAGATGGCTACTACAATTTCTAAGTAAAGTGAGCCAACTGCTGATAGGCAGATTTAATCCTCATGTTCGTGCTTTTGGGGATATACTGAGCTGCTGACCTGTGCATCTTTCAGAGGGAGTGCTATAAATATATCATAGAATCATAGAATGGTTTGGGTTGTAAGGGGCCTTAAATATCATCTAGTTCCAATTCCCCTGCCACGGGACACTTCCCACTAGACCAGGTTGCTCAAAGTCCCATCCAGCCTGGCCTATATTTTAATAACCACTCCTCATGTAGCTCAACATTACATAGACACTCAATGACAGACTGTTTATTTAAAATAAAAACTGGTTTTTACAATCTTATCATAATTCTCACATGGGAAATCAAATCTGACAGAATGGTTGCTCGCTGTCCCATGCCAACAAGAGCCCCCAGTGCAATGGTCATACAAGTTCTCGGTTGCAAGCTGTCCTGCATGACCATGAATAATCCATCCCTGTTCCTGTCCCTGCTGCATGGCCAGCTGTTGCAGGCTGCATGTAGCATCAGTTTGCAGTTGTGACCTGCCTGGGCTGAGCCACTGCCCTGAAGTGAGTGAAAACTGTACGATGAAAATACACACCCGTGGGTGACCCACGCCGGAGCATGGACAGGGAGGAACAGAAGAGCAGAGGCCGTGACATGCAGTGCAGCAGAAAACATTGCACAAAGAGTGTCAGGAATTCTGAAGTGTGGCCCAACAGAAACAGTTACATGCAGGGCAGTGGAAAGCCATCACATCCACTGCTTTCACTTCCTACGAGACCCACCTGAGGAATTCTGATGGACTGGTTGTAACTGTGTGAAAAACAAAAAAAAAAAAAAGGAAGTTGAGGCTGGGAAGGAGAGAGGATGGAGTTTTGTGTAAGTTTTTGTCTAGGTGTTCGTGTTCTTTCCCTCAATATCCACAAATCAGGGGTCAGAAGCTCGTGTGGCCTGGCAATAAATAAACTCAAGTAAAATTTCCTGCCTCTGGAACGTTTTGCCCATGACAGCTACATACAAAACTAATTTAAATATCTTAACTGGGTACAAAAGACTGTCCTACATAAGTATTTTTGCATCTGTGGGAACAGTTTGTACTGACTGTTTGCAAATGCCTTATCTACGTACAACTTGATCCCTTCTGCAACTGCCGAAGCAGCAGAACTGCATGAGAATCTCAGGGACACTCCACCCAGGACATTAATCAACCGTGCAGATTTAAGCATACAAAGGAGATGAGCTACATCAGGAGCTACCTTGGGGGAATATGTAGAACTGTCCGAAACTCCCATCTGGAGAGCTCCTCTGTGTCAATTACTTAATTATGGGGGTGGTGAAGAGTTCAGACCTCCGTTCAAGGCAGTCTAATGTCTCAAACTAGCTCTACTATCTCATCTGTGCTGATGACAATCTGGGGTGTTCCTGGACCACCCAGGGAATTAATGGCTTAAGTGCACTGGGTGTGCAGAGAGGCACAGCCCCGATACCCAGCTTTGCCACGGTTACAACTATGGGACAGACTTGAGTTTTATACTGAGAACTTGAATGTGACAACTCCTGCCACGCCAAGATATTTTCCTGGTCTTCAGAGCTGGGAAATCTCTGTTCCTGTTTGAATTACTGCTTGAAAGGATTTATTCAAATTGAACACACTTCCCAGTTCATTCTGGATCATAAAACTTCCCAGGAAAAAATGTAATATAGTCAAAAACAGTCAAACAGTGCTGCAGATAAGCTTTTGTTTATCCAAACCTATGACTTTGCTCTGTGTTATTAAGGGAATCACTGGCCTCTGTCATATTTGTAGCAAGACAACCTTAGAAGTGGGTGTAAATTACTATGGCAATCATTACATTAACTTTAAGCTTTTCTTTTTCTTGATATTAGTCACCAGTGTGTTTCACTGTTTGCGTGTTGTCATGCACTGGAGCACAACAGGTACATTCATCAAGCAGTCAAAGCTAAGAGAGAAAGCAGGGTGGCCTCAGAAAACCTCTTGAGATTGCACTGGCCTGATTTCTTTTGCAAAGCTAAATGGAGGTTGCATTGTGGCACTCTTCCTTCTGCTCTCCAGGTCCAGTTTTTTTCTGAAGGACTGTTTTCCCCCATCCCCAAGAATTGTCCAGGCCTGCCCCAGACCTGCCACATGGGACACTGACCTGCCGAGGTCATAGAATCATAGAATCATTCAGGTTGGAAGAGACCCTTGGGATCATCCAGTCCAACCATCAGCCCTACTCTACAAAGTCCTCCCCTACACCATATCTCCCAATACCACATATAAACGACTCTTAAACACATCCAGGGATGGGGACTCAACCACTTCCCTGAGCAGTGTCTGACCACCCTTTCTGGGAAAAATTATTTCCTAATGTTCAGCCTAAACCTATCCTGTTGTAGCTTGAGGCCATTCCCTCTTGTTCTATCGCTAATCACCCATGAGAAGAGACCAGCACCAACCTCTCTATAATGCCCTGTCAAGTAGTTGTAGAGAGCGATGAGGTCTTCCCTCAGCCTCCTCTTCCTCTTCCTCAGTCCCAGTTCCTTCAATCGCTCTTCATAGGATTTGTTCTTCAGGTCCTCTGAACTCTGCTAGACCATGGTATTCAGTATCATTATTTTTAATACAGACTTCGAGAAGTCTAGTAGATTTTCCAAGAATTGCTTTACAAAAGTGTTTCTGTTACAAACACTAGATCATGCAATCTCCCTTTCCTTCAATAAGGAGAAAAAAGCTGCCCCAGGGGCAAAATCTCCAGAAGAGTATCCACAGGCAGTTTAGTCTATGTTTTGCCTAATCAGACAGCTCTCAAATGGATACAGAAGGCCTAGATTGGCTAAGACAGGGGACGTTTTGACGCAGAAAAGAGAAGCAGCCACTATCAGCAGCCTCAACAGTGCTTGGAAGAGTGTCTTCTCAGCCAGCCTGGTCAGCAGTTGCTGTAATCTGACATCTAGTCTCGCTCTCAATTTGGAGAGGAATAAAGAGGAAGCCATATTGCTGAGAAATGGATTTTGAAATAGTTGAAAGAAATATTTGACAACAGCCTGAGGTCAGGGCATTCTGCATCTGGGACTTTCACTTCAGGTTTAGGTTTCTGGGGACAAAGAACCGTAACTCTCAGTGTATGTATGTGAATAGTGCCCAGCCGAGTGCGGCTTCACTCCCAACTGAACAATGCTGAAATAACAATGAATAAATAATCATCAACTCCAGTTTAATAGCTGTCTGTGGGAACGGAGTGCAGCACTGTTTAGTTTTGACCAGCAATAACCCTGAGCAAATCACTACCATCTGGTCTCAGCTCATAGCTTTCCTGATCAGCACAAAATAAAATAAAATAGATGCAAAATATTCAGAAAATAACAGCACCCCCAAAATTGTTAGACCAGCATCATATGTTAGTCTTTCCTTCCAGCAGTGCCTCCAGGGCTTTGCCCACTCTTACTCAGGAGCATCAAGGTCTGGTTCTCAGGCCTTAAATGTTCTTGCTGAAACGTTCAGCTTTGGCGGTTCCAGCACAAACAGAACTAGAATTTCATCATGCTATTAAATTATGTTCATCCTTGCTAACCTCTGGTGATGGATGGCTCCATCTGAATTTAGTGCTGCCAGCCTCTTTGCATCTGCATGAAATATAGTTATAATATATCTTAAGAACCTGTCAGGGAAAGAGCTACGGCATTTTTATGCAGGGTAATTCCCTGAGGAAGTGGGATGAAATGGAACCACCTCAAAGCTTACTGCAAGAAAAAAGCATTTGAGGCAGTTCAGTGGGAGACTGGTCCCAGAAGGGCCCAGGGACCCACAGCAAACAAAGAGACTTTGTTTCTGTCATGGGGCCATCCCTGCTGAGGAGTGACAAGCTCCTGGACCGAAACCAGAAACTGGAACAATGAAATGACAAGGAAGAAACCAATTTCTTATTTTTCAAATATAGCAGTACCCTCTCCCTTTCTCATGCTTACAAGTAAACAGGAGTCAGGGCCAACCCGTGCTGCAGCGGCACAGAAATGGTGGTGGCAGCGTTGTGCTGAGGCCTGGGCTTGTGGTCAGTGGAAACGGGCAGCATGAGGCTCAACATGGGCTGACCTGCCCTGGTAGGAGCCAGGGTCATAAAAGGGCTTAGTGGGAGCAGCCTGACATCATACCGGCTTGGTGATGTCCCATGGCTGCTTGTTAGATGGCCAGTGAGCAATGTCACATCCTCTCCTGGAGCCCTGGGAAATCACTGGCAGTTTTAAGAGCTCATAGAGGTTATACCCAACTCTTCAGGTCTTTAAGTCTCAGAGATAGGAATAAATAAAGAATTGGTTTTATTCATCCCAACTTGCTGCAGCTCGTTTACAACAACTTGCCATTTTTTAACATCCTGTTGAGGTTTGTGCTCCTCCTGCTCCATTAAGCACTTCAAGAATAAAATGGGGGCAACCTCTTTTTAAAACATGTCCTTGCATGAGAGCAAGCTCCAGGCTTGTTCCCTGAGTCTCCCAGACTCTGCAGTCTTCAAGCTAATACTTCTCCTGCCATCAGCCAGAGAGCTGAGGGTTGTGTGATGCCGACCTCCTTTCTCTTCTGCTTCTGGCTGGCTAAAGCCTGCCCATGAAGACCCTGGCCATGAGCAGCCTTTGCCACTTCACTGTTCATAGTATCCTCCACCAAATCAAGAGGAAATGGTGATGCTGCCACATAATCCAACCAGGAAGGGAGAAGGGATTTGGGAAGTAAAAGCATGTTCCTTGCTTTGCAGCCCTGCTCAGGCACAGTGGGCTGTGCTCAGAGAGGGAGTGACAAGCTTGTTGTTGCAGAATAAATATCATGCAAAGAGGGATATTCCCACCTGAAGTCCAATAGTATTTTTTTCTGCACTATCTCCATGTAAGCAGAAAACTTTTAAATGAGAATGAATATTTGTGGGGGAAAAAATAAAAAGGTCAACTTTATCTTAATTTAATCCCTTTTCCTCGTCAAGGTTCCATTGCAAGCACAGGCATTGGGTTTAGCCACACTGTTTCTGAGTGCCTCCTGTTATTCAAGAAATGCCCCCATGCCAACCTCAGCACTTCAGCAGAAATCCAGCTGGCTTTTGCTCCACATCCTGAGAGATGCCCTTTCAAAGTCCCTCTTAGAGGCTCGATGAACTTTTGATTTGGCATTTTACTGTCTCAGTGACCTAAAACCTAAAGTTAGACTTAATCCTGACACATCTGGCAGTCAGGATCTGTTAGGATCAGCCAGAATCTGACAGCCTGAGCTGGGACTGTGTACAAGATGGAAAGAGGTGCAGAAGCTGAGATGGCAGAAGAAGCAGCAACAGTAGTTTGACAGATGATGGGAGCAAAGTCATCAGAGAGGGTGGTGAGGCACTGGAACAGGTTGCCCAGGGAAGTTGTGGAGGCTTCATCCCTGGAAGTGTTTAAGGCCAGGTTGGATGGGGCTTTGAGCAACCTGCTCTAGTGGGAGGTGTCCCTGCCCATGGCAGGGGGATTGGAACTTGATGATCCTTAAGGTCCCTTCCACCTCTAACCATTCTATGGTTCTATGATTCTTGGCATTATGAAGATGCAGAATTCTCTTCCGTGCTATGGGAAGTGCTTATGTCAAAGCAATAAAATCCTGAATGTGAAACCTGGGGATGCAACAATCAATCACTGAGTTTTGGGGAGAGCATTTAGACTATCTTGGCCCAATCCTGGAATAAAGTTGCTTGTAATCTGCACAAAGTAATGTCATGCTATATCCATTGCATTTTACTGAAGAGGCTGTTGTTTCTTGCTTCTGAGAGTTTGCAGGTAAGGAAGGTATGGCTGCACTGAAGGCTTTCCTGATGCTGAAGCTAAGAAAGCTAGGAAGCATCACCCTGTTCTCTGGCCTGGAGGCCCCCTGGCATGATTTGGCTTGTTTCTGTACAGCCAAAATCTCTCATCACAAAAACAGATGGCTGCATCCAAACAGCCTGCAAGGACCAAGGCTGATGCCAGCCCCCACCTTGGCTGGACACGGTGTGAGTTGCCCAGACCTCACTCCTGCCAAGGATCTTTATGATGATTTAGTTGCTGATCATGAACCGGTGCTCAAGCCTTGGTTCTGGCTCCATTCTGCTTTTTGCTACAGACTAAAGACTGAGGTGTCATACAGAAAAGCCTGCTCTAGGTTGAAAGGAGGTGGCATGAGCAGTGAGGGCCATGGGGCGGACTGCCCCCGCCTTGGTGCTCAGCTCTGCAGGCTGTGGCATGGCATCTGCTGGCACAGCTGGACTGACAGCCAGGGGAAAACTGGCTTAGGAGCATCATTGCTGCCCATAAACCACAATGGGGATGGCAGAGGGGCTGTTTCCTGGCATAACTGTATGCACAAGGCAAACAATTTATGGTAGGAGATGTTTTTCATTGAGAAAGAAGAAGGATGTACTGGAGCTGAGGGTTTTCACGATAAAGGAGGAATCATTCTGAACAGGAACTGTCAGATTTTTACAGGTATGTAGGACAGCATGAGAGGATGCACACATAGAGGAAGGTGGGAGAACAGCAGTGACCTGGCTTTAGTGATTGCACAGCTGGGCTCCCTCAGCTGGGGATAGAGCAGGCACCAAGAGAGCAGCCAGAGGCTCTGGTGATCAGGAGGGAGGACTGGAGACAAGAGGAGGAGAAAAAGAAAATTTTTGCAAGGGAGCAGGCTTGTGCAAGGTGTTGAGAGTGTCTGTAAATGAGTCTGGAGCAGGATGGGATGCTATAGAGGCAGTGTCAGGTTTCAGAAAGGGCAAAAGAGACATGAATATTAAACATAACTACTAATTCATCCTCTCTTCCCATCAAAGCTACACGAGGCTTCCTCCCCTAACTCTGAGCCAAGCCCTGCTTCTCCCCTCCCTCTCCTGCCCCACTTCTTTCTCCCATCTTTTACTTTTCCTCCTCTCTATCCTTCTCTCCCATCCAGTCTCCACGCACTCTCTCTGCTTGCATTGCACATTTATCAAATGCATCAGGTAGGGGCAGCTTGGGGATATGCTGGTAAGAATGAGGTTTGTAGCCCTCACTAAAATATCCCCAAGCCATGTTTCACTGTTGGGTTAATCATGGCCAGTGCACGTGCCAGCACTGGACATCACACCACAATGCCCCAGAACATCACTGTGGCTGTGTGATGGCCTCCAGTTAGGGTTTCTCAGGGTGCTCTCAAGCTTGTGGAGACAAGTGTGAGGAAACTTGGGTTGAGCATGAAAAGCAGCAGGTAGGAGTCAGTTGTACCTGGGATGTCCTGCAACACCATTTGTGAGACAAGCAGTGAGAATTTATTGGATAACCATGTGATTCAGATCTCCAGTGGGTTTGAGCAAAGCAGATGTTTTGAAATCCCACAAGCTAAAGAGAAATGTCAAGACAAATGTTGAGCATTTTGCAAAGCACTTCCATCAGCACCAGCCACCCTTTCTGGGTTCCTTCAGTAGCTGCAACCACCCAGTCCCTCCTCTCTCAGCTTCTTAGAGAGACCTTACTGATTTTAGAGGTGAATGGGCAGAAACCTGTCAGGAGGTGGGGTTTTTTGCAAACACAGCTTTCAAAATCATTGCTAACCATCTTTTACAGTGTGCAGGAGTGGTGATTATCACTCCAGCCAAGCAGAGGCTCAGATGAGGGGAAGAAAGTTTCAGGGCTGAGGAGAGCCTGAGAATAAACATACTTTGCCAAAATACGTCCAGTGTTGTTTTATCACAGCAAGATTGTGAAGTGATATACTTCCCCTCTCAGCACAGAGATGCCACAAAGGGATGCAAAGGGTTTGTGGCAGAAAGTGTTTCTGCTTGGCCATCTGGGCTCCTATGCCTGAGAGGGGGTTTGGCTAACCCTGAACATGATGCCATCTGCCAGATCCATCCATTTCTTCTTCCCTATCTGTGTAATACTCCTTTTATGTACCCACAGCAAATGGCAGACCACCTGTGTGTTTTATCTTTTAAAAAGAAACTCCCAACTTGCCTGGCTCTGAAATGAGAAAAGTTTTCTTCTGGACATAGTGTTATTTTTTTTAATGTCCAAAGTTGAAAGGGGAGACCCAAGCCTGGATTTAATTTATTCTCAAGCATGGATGGCTCATGCAAGAACACTTTTGACTGTGTATTTTTTTATAAGCTCAGTGTCTGTTTTATTGCAGTGTCAGAAACCCACAATCAAGATTAGGATGCAATTGTGCTAGGTGCTGTACAAACATGATGAAAGAAAGCCATTTTACATTGAAATACAGAGAACTGGTTGTGGCTGGAAGTGCCAGTGATTATTTCCACTCAAGCCAAGTGATTTCACCTGCACTGACTCTCTTTTGAGGGTATTTGTCTTTATATTGCAGTGCCAATCTCATCTCAGATTTTCCAGGCTCCAGGGGAAGATAAAATGTGTTGCTTGTCATGCAACGAGCTGTGTTTTAGATGAAAGAGTTATTCAAGGGAAATGATACCTCCAATATACTCTGCTACAGAACAAGAATACTCACATTGCTACTTGAAATTAAAAGAGTGAAGCATCACAAATCACCCAAATTCCCAGACACGGCAGAAGCAGCCAAGTCCTGGATTCTCGCACACATTTTGCTTAGATCTGTGAGCAAGCAGGCTTTTTTTTGGAGTGTTTCCTCTAGAGCTAGACGGAGTTTTGTTTAGAAAAAAATTATCAGTGTATGCTGACACATATCTTACATTCATCACAGCTATTTACTTATTTACTTGCTATGATTAATGGGATAGCAAATGATGAATGTTTAATGGAGAGCACTCCACAAATGGTCAAGGCAACTGCAAAATATTTAATGTTTCAGAGCAAACAATGTATTTGGGAACATCCCTTCCTTTGCCTTTGCATTTCTTTTTTCTCCCATCACTTGTGGTGTGTGCCGTGGGGGTCTCTGGCTGGGCCTTATGCATGGCTTTGGCAGCTCTGATTATGGTACAGTTTCCCCAGTGACGGGGAAAGGTGCCAACAGAATAAATGTAAATATTGGATTTTTTGAAGGGGAAGGAGGGAGACTAGCAATGGCTGTGATTATAATTCAGTATTCCTAGTTACTGAATCACAGAACCACAGAATATCAGGAAGGGGCCTTGAAAGATCATCTAGTCCAATCCCCCTGATGGAGCAGGAACACCTAGATCAGGTCACACAGGAACGCATCCAGGAGGGTTTTCAATGTCTCAGTGAAGGAGACTCCACAACCTTTCTGGGCAGCCCATTCCAGTGTTCCATCACCCTCACTGTGAAGAAGCTTTTTCTCATATTTAAGTGGAACCTTCTATGTTCCAGCTTGCACCCATTGCCCCTTGTCCTGCCACTGGGTGTCACTGAGAAGAACCTGGCTCCATCCTCCTGACACTCACCCTTTACATATTTATAAACATTAATGAGATCACCCCTCAGTCTCCTCTTCTCCAAGTTAAAGAGACCCAGCTCCCTCAGTCTTTCCTTGTATGGGAGATGCTCCACTCCCTTAATTATCTTTGCGGCCCTGCCCTGGACTCTCTCAAGCAGTTTCCTGTCCTTCTTGAACTGAGAGGCCCAGAACTGGACACAATATTCCCATTGACTAGTTAAGATATTGTGCAGTCAAGGGGCTGAACTGCCTCTGCCTGTTGAGGAGATGTTACGATACTGTATAATTCCCATCAACTGCTGCTTACTAATTAAGCTGTGTTTTGGATCCCATGGCTAAGACCAGACAGAATGTTTTCTGGAGACAGTTGACTTAGTGAGTAACAAGAAGATTGGCAAGCTACCAAGGGAACTTGAGCAAAAAGGTGATTTTCATTCTCTGAAGGCTGCCGAGCTGACTGCTGATAAGATGCCAAGCACTTCCTAGCTCTCACAGATCTGGACTCCAAATTCACAAGCCTCCTGAGGAATTTAGGAGTCTGTTAAGCCTATTAAATCCCACTGATGTTTCTAACAACAGCTTAGATTTTATCACTAATAAAAGAAAACTCACAGGTCCTCTGGATTTAGTCCATCTTATCTCAACAGCTGAAAGAGAGCTTGGCTAAAAGGATAAAGATTTTTTCTTGCTTTCTATCAGTGTATTAAGCCATTCTCCTTGCATCAGTCCAAAACAGACAAACGCTCTGACATACTCTTGAGCTGGAGTGATTCAGAGGGTTGCTGTTCTTGCGCTGTGGAGATTCCTGTCCCCTGAGCAGGGGCAGCAGCAGAAGTTGTGCACTGAGCTGCTCAGCCATCCTATGTATGTATTAGTGTGTGTGGTGCCACTGGCACTGATGACAGCTCAGCTTACTGAAGAGGGGACAGACTACTCTTTGACTGCCAGTGCTATGGGCCAGGAGCTGAGGATCAGAGCAGGCAGAACAAGCTCTACCACAGGAATGCAGTGTCACAGCATGAGGTTTGGAGGCCTATCTGGGGGTCGTCTAGTCCAGACTCCCTGCTCAGAGCAGGGTCAGCTACAGCAGGCTGCTCAGGACTGTGTCCAGGCCAGTTCTGAAAATCTCCAAGGATGAAAAACCCAAGTGCTTTCTGGGCAACCTGCTCTGTTGTCTGAGCATCTTCACAGTGAAAAAAAATAGGGTTTTTTACATTTAAGTGTTATTTCCTGTGTTTTAGTTTGTGCCCATTTCCTCTTCTATCACTGGGCACCACTGAGAAGACCCTGTCTCTGTCTTCTTAAACCCACAGCTACACACCCATCAGGTATTTATTTATATACACCAGTAAGATCTCCCCAAGCCTTTGCTTCCCAGGCTGAACAGCTCTCTCAGCCTCTCTTTGTATGTCAGATCTTCCAGATCCTTAATCATCTTTGTGACCCTTTTCCAAATTCACCACAGTGTGTCCATGATTGTGTGTAGCAGGAAACCCAGAATGAGACACAATGTGTACTGGGCACAGGGGAAGGGTCGCCTCCCAGGACCTGCTAGTGATGGGATGTTCTGCCTAATGCAGACGGGAGGCTGGTGGCTGCCTTTGCTGCAAAAGCACATTGCTGTCTCATGGGCTGCTTGTACACCAGGACCCCCGGGCCTTTTTCCTTCCATTGTCTGGAATTAACTCTAGGCTTTTGCAGACATGCTCTGCAAGGAGAGCAGTCCCCAGCATCCAGAATACAACTATCAGTGATAGGTAATCAAGGGCCTTCATTCCACATCTGCATTTAAAAGAGGTAAAGACAAAGTGAGCCAATACAAGTTGGTGTAAGTTCTCCAGAGAAGAATGTTTCATTAACATGTGGTCTGAAGCTGGTATCCCATACAGTCACTGCAGACCACCAGATACCTTCTGGATCTCTATGATCTGGCAGAGAGAAATCCCAGGGGAGGACATGATTAAGTAAAACTGGATGCACATATCTACTGGCAGCACTAGTTAAAATTTTTTAAAACCCTCCCTTTTTACCTTCTGTTCACCTCCATGCCCTCTCTGTCCTTTCCTCAAAAACCTGACAGACCATCTCCAGTTTTTCATGAGAAATGTTTCCACCAGGAAATTAAATGTGAAAAGGGTGTTTCCATCGTATTCAGAGCAGAATTTGATGAATGTAAAACACAGAAGCAGCCATAACTTTTCAAGATGAATCTCCAGAATGGCTTTTCAAACAACATGCTGGGATCACATCAATTAATCCACATGGAAGCAGAATTGTGAGGACTACAGTGAGGTTTAAACTTGAGGTTTAGAAATGTTTTCCGCTATTTTATTCCCTGTCCTTAGAAAAGGGGGAAAACCCCACAGCCATAAAGAAACAACAGAAAATCAGTTTTTGGGGTTTTGCTTTGTTTTTGTTTTTAGAAGCCTGACTGACCTCCAAATGTTTTAAGTAAAATGTTTCCATGAATATTTTAGGAGCACCACTTTTTACTACTGTCAATTACAATTCTGTTTTAAGAACTGCAGAGTCATAAGCATCTCTTACTCTAAAGCAGCAGAGCAGGATTTCAGTCCAGGTCTGAGGAGCTCAGCAAATCCATCCGGCAACTTATTCTAGCATCGATTCAGTAAACAGCCTTGGTATGTACATAAAGCTTAGCATGTGCACGAATGACATGTGGTAAGGCTCTACTAAAATGCTTGCTGCATTCCAATGTTTCCAAATCTGTTATGTTTACATATGCATTATATGCATTTGTTATTTATGCAATGCATAAATATGCATGCATAATGCAATGCACACACACGGATACAGATACATATACACACACTGTTGCCTGTTGTGTTTCTTTTACCTAATGTGGCTGTTCACTTCTGCTGTCTCTGCCCTATTGGGAGAAGCAGCCAATCTGAGAGGAGCTCGTGTTTTTACTGCTGAATACATGAATTTCTGTTGATGACAAGGCAGTAGTGAACTTTTTTCTAATTACCTTTCCTCTGTTGACCTGTCTGCTGGATGCCTTCCTTCAAAGCTGTACTGTAGCAGTTTTACAATCAGCTCCTTGATACACGTTTTTACCACCCCATCGTTGGTATTGAACTGATAAGCTTTAAAGGACCATCAGAATGTCTATAAAGCACATGGACTGAAATTCAGGTATTTTGTGAGCTGTCTTTGGAAATCTTTTATGATTTGTATAAACCCAGCTCACTTCTTTTAAAGCCTTCCCATCCTTTTGGCCTTAAGGAGACCACCAAGAGCCTCAATGCTATACCCAGAAAGGGTACAGTTAGTGCTAGTTGTAGTTTGAACTGTTGGATGTAATGAACCTACAAAGGTCAAGAATGAGACCAAAAGAGGAGGGTGAAAATTATAGCACTCCGCTACTCAGCAGTTTGGGTCGACCACTGGATCCCGTAGTTGATCAAAACACAGTTTTGCAAATATCCTACAAATTCAACAGTGAGCCCTTTTAGAAAATGTTTCATTCTCAGATCCTGTTAATTTGAAGATGGTGTTACCAAGGAAAACATATTTTTTAATTCCTGCCACTCTCCCAGGTGAAATATGTCCCTATTTTTGCTCATATGAACAGTGCTGTTACCCACTGCAGTAGCAGAAGTTGTACAGCAAAAGCATGAACAGCAGAACAAGTTGAAGATCCAGTTTCAATGGGGGCTCAAGGATCCATTTGCATTAACCCAGTTTTGAAACAAAGGCCTTGCAAAACTCCTGTGAAGACTGCAATCACACGTTTGCTTAACTTCATGCACCTGAGTAGCCCCTTAAGCCAAAAGAATCGCCCAGGCTTAAGATCAGCTTACACACACATGATCTGCTAGTTTAGAACCATAAAAGGGCTGACAATCTGATTATGCACTCATATCTGATACACACATTGAGGAACATAGACACCTTCTGATCATCAACTTAATTTTTTGCAGGAGTAGCAGTGTGTCATACAATCTCTTCCCTGACCTTACCAAGCTCAGTATAGCTCAGTGCCAAAGAAGTTCTGGCTTTCAACCCCGGTCTTGAGGAGTTCTTGAAGCAGGTCCTGAATGTGGCTCTTGGTCTCTTTGATTGCTCTGAGTGATTCAGGGTTTCTTAGAAGAGAAACATTTCAAAGTACTTTTAAATCAAGCTTTGCCATTTTTCTGTTTGTGCACACTCAAACGGCTGAGTCCAAAGCCATGTATTACAGGCATTCACATATCCCTCATCATATTTTCAAATAAATGTCATTCATTTAAAAATCATAACACCTAGAAGTATGCATATGGAGAATCTGAAGAATAATGCATAAGTAATAATCATTACATAATGATTTGATTCAGCGTTACATTGTCAATTAACACATGTAGCAAACTTTTCAATTCAAATAGCCCACATAAAATATCTATGAGCACTGATCTTGACATTTGATCAGTGCCGTTTTGAGTTTCTGGAGAAGCCTTAAAGGTTAGTGTTATATTTCATCCTCCCAAGCTCTGCATTCAAAAGCTCAGTCCCATGAAGCATCACCTGGTGCCAAGAAAAGGCAGTCATTATTTAAATCACATTCTAACATAAGCTGTGCAGGATTCTCACTTGGCATCTTCTTCACAGGCAAAATCAGTACCTTCAAGAATGGTTTAAATCAGATTAAAAACTTTTGCAGACAGGTGCAAGAAGAGGATGGGAAAAGAGAGAGTCAATACGCCCTGGATTGCAACTTGGCCACCAAAAGGAGCAAATGGAAAGAAATCCAGCTGAGAGGGCAGAAAGGGATGTAAAATATCATTTTTTCTCCCACAATTACATAGTCTGAGAAGCAGAGAAATAAAAAGCAAGGGGATTTAGCATTCACTGGATAGATTTGATGGGCTGTGTGAAAATGTCTGTTGGCTGGAGGAGACAAGGAGTATGATTTAAGGACAAGTGCCTGGAGGGAATGAGGACAGCAGCTGTAGGAGTACCATGTGTAGGGGGATAAATGCCCTGCCTAAGTTAGTTATTGGGACAGAGTGTGAAACCTCCTTCTGGCCCTTGTATGCCCTGGTAGTCCAGCAGCAATCTGGCTGCAGAGGGAAAGACAACAGGGTAGCTACTAGGGAGAGCTTGGTGTGTGACATAGTCTTTTTCCAGAGCCTGAGGTGGCCTGGGGAGAAAGCCTTGAAGGCAGCACCAAAGTTTGAACAAGCAAACCTGGTCTGCATCCTGGGATGTGCTAAGCAGAGAGGCTTGTGCTGAACACCTGCTGTAACTGTGGGGTGATTCCTGCCCCAAGATGGAGGAGATGTAGGGGAAGCGGAATATCACAGAAGTGTCACTTTGGCCATACCTTTTATAGGAAGGTTGAAGCCCTAGTGAAAGAACTGAAGAGACTCTTGTGAAACGACAGTAGGAGAAAGAGTATCTGAGGACCAGTTCTGGTGAAATACCAGTGTGTGCTATGAGCCACTGAGAACTGACGGAAGCAAAGCACATCTGTGCTTCTGGCAAGCTGTGTGCCGGCTGGAAACAATAAACTGTCCTACAAGCAGTTCTCGTGACTCATTGTATGACATAGTCCTTGTCCCAAAGTGCTGTCCTTCATGGATTTGAAGAGAAAAATATATATGTGCAAAGACTAAAAATATCTCTCCACCCCTTGTGCCTGCCTGAGAAAAGGACATCTCCAGTGGGTGCAACTATGCAACAGGCATGGGTCTTGCAGAGAAGATGCTTAGTTCTCTATGCTTGCAACATTCATCCTTACACTCTTAGTAAGAGACAGTTAAAAATAGCTTGTACTACGCAAGGCTCTTAAGACCAGTAGCGGAGGACTTACAAAACCATCTCAGGTGCCTTTGTACACATGCAGCTGTGTATCCCTTGTTTTTCCTTGTTGATACAAGACAAGGAGTGATTTGAAGACACAATTTGTAGTGTGGTGTAAGATACAAAACAAAGCATCAGAGGTCCCCAGAGACCTGATTTTTAACTGTGCTTCTAAAGTGGGATCTGATGTCTGATGCAATGTGGCGAATAAGACAACAGAGATTTTTAAGTTTGTCAGGTAAAGCTTTGACAACTTTATTGCTATCATATAGTCAATAAACCAAGCCATGTTACTGAAGCAGTTCACATCTAATAGCTGGTTTTTTGGATTGGTTTTTTTTTTCAAACAAGAACAGAAAGCCTTAGAAGAGTAACACTGGGATTGCATGGAACTGCACTGCAAAAATAATTTTTGCACTTTACTAAAAGTGGTGATGAAATCCAAAACCAGCAATGATATGAATGGTTTATTGGTCTGAGCTGAGAAAGAAGATATTGCTGTGTTTGAATCTACAGTCCTAATGAAAGAATAAAGCAGCAAGAAAGCTGTAGAAGCAGCCAGCATTCCTCACCAATCTAGACTTCTCTAACATCTGTCATCATTGAAAGAAGAGTTTCAAGTAATAGTGATGAAATCTGGTTTGTTGTTCTTATTCCTGAACCTTCTTGCCTCTAACAGCACAGAATAATCAGAAATTCCATGTACTCTTGGCTGCTTACTTTTAAATTAACATTCTCAGGCAACATAGAGAATTTTGTTAGAGTCACACAGAGTGCAGATATTTAGCCTTTGCTCCCCTTCTAAAAATTCTTTAAAGTCTTAGTCTTCTCAAAAGAATAAATAAAAAGAAAAAAATAGGTTTGAAGTGCTTGCAGACATGGTCCTTGCAGAGAACAAAGCTCCTTTGTCTAGACTACTTGTGCAAATCTAGCCCTGAGGTTACTTTTTAGTCTCAGCCAACCTCAATATCTTATCATACCAGAAACAGGTCTATCCCAGCTAAATTGATGTGCATCAAAAGGAGAGGGTTAAGCAGCTCACAGGGATGCTGACAGCATTGAACTGGGCAGAATGAGAAGCTTCCATGTCTGAGCTATTGACTGAAGTACTCTTTATGAGCTCTGGATTCACACCAAGCTGAAGGTGCTAAGAAAAAGTGATAGGCACTCATGTGGTGGCTGTACATTCATATTCACAGACTCTCATGCTCTCCATACAGACATACACACATATATGTGTGTGTGCATATATACTTATATAAATACACTGTATTGCTTCATAATTGCATTATTAAGATGTTATATATATGTATTCTGTAGCATATATATATTCTGTATATTCTGATTCTACAGCTCTCCTTATGTCTGATGCATATGGGTATCCAGCTATGTATACACACACATAATCACAGCATTATTTTAAATTCCAGCGGTGCTGGAGTTTTCAGGGGCTCCTGAGAAGGACACAGTAATACAGCCAGACTGTCTGTGTGTCCTCTGCAGAGCTGCACACCATCTTCTTGAGAAATGTTTGTTTACAGTCTACCAGGTAAACTGTTACGTACAAGGCTGCAAGTACCAACAGACACTGCTGGTGATTTAGCAACCCAAGGTTGAAGGAGGTGATGATCACAAAGCTTTGCCTTAAAGCCACTCCTAACCCTTGAGAAGTTTCAAAGATTAGAGCTTTGCATCTCAACGTAATCAGATGAGAGCATGATACAGCCCACACTGACAAGGAATGAAGTAAAAGTGTGGGTGTTCATTGGCTACTGGCAATGGGGACTGCACCCAGAACCAGTGCAACCCACTGGAACAGTAAGCTAAGCACGCACAGCTGGATTTGTAGGTAGCCCTAGGCGTTGCCACTCGCTGCCAGATCTGGTCTCCTGTTCAGCTTTCCATCAGAGAATCACAGTTGGTAAAGTTCCCCCTGAGTGAGTGGATTTGCCCCTCATTCCACATTAAGGCCTTGGAGGAGGAGGATTGGGACTGCAGGTTGCAGGCATCCCTGTCACAGCTTCACAGCACAGGATTCACACAGGTGGCTTCATACAATCTCATCAGCGCTGCAATTCCACCACATGGGCTTGGAGATTAGAATAGGGTTCACAAAGATGAATAAAGAAAAGGATCCTACAGTTTACACCTGGTATGTGTTAAATATGCCATATAAGTCCCTTCTTATGTACCTTAGTCTGCTCAGGTACATACTGAGAGCCACAGAGCCAGCAGCTGGGACACAGCAGGTACCACAAGCACTGGATCTCCCCAGAGGAAAGAAGGAGAATATTGGCTGCCCTGCAGTTACTAGCACAGACTTTGTTTCTCCCTGGCATTTGCCAAGACGTTAAACATTGTACAGCAGGGCATGAAAAGATACTGATTTTCAGATTTCCATGGGGCTGAGCCATAACCATCCGTCCAGGAAAAAGAATTGAGATAATTTGTCTGAGTCCTTACCTATTTCCTCCAAATTATTCCTTGATTCAATTCTAGTAACTATAGTTGAATTTGAAGATGTTCTTCAGAGAAATATTGACTGCAAACTTCTGCAGGGATGGCAAATCTCTGACAATCATAATCCTTATTAGGGAAAATAATTATATCACATTTCTTGCTTAAACTTACCTATCAGATCTAAACAAAGAAGGCTATTGTATCTTTATCTGTAACATCAAAGCCTTTTGGGAGAGTCCTAATGATCATTTAGAGAAGGTAAGTAGACTTTGTGTCTCCTGTAAGAGGTTCTTCAGGCCCTCAGACTGTATTGGTCTTTGCTGAAATTTCTCTGATTTGTTTACATCCCTTGTGGAATGTGAACTCCAGGACTGGACACCATATTCCTGCTGCACCTTTGCCAAATGTGGAGGCAACAAACCTTACTGAGTTCCTGCTCAGTGACAAGCTGGGGACTATGTTCAAGAACAGCATTGACCCTGAAGGTCCCAACACCATAGTGCCATTTAATTGCAAGTGATTATCAGTGAGCCCTAATCTTTTCCAGAATCACTGCTGTGCAAGACAGAAATCCTCATTAGGCAAACATGACCTGCATTGTTTTCGTTCCTAGGTATGTTAGATTGCATTTTACCAAACTAAAATACAAATTATTTGCATGTGCCAGTATGTTTGCCAATTCCACCAATTTTGTCAACAACGATTGTTGTCTTTTGGACCTCTCCTGAAAAGGACAAGGATCCAGTGTCAGTTTTGTCTTATCTTTTATCTCAGTCAGAATACAAGTTAAGATTAAGAAAGCTTCTTTACACAAGTCTAAACATATTGCTAAAATGACATCATGAATGACAAACTTCTCAAACTAATTTAACATTGCTTTTAAAATGAGAATGTAATGTCTTTCATAAATTTAGGTTATGCAACACTAATCCTATTACCTTCCTTTAATTATTTATTAGTGGATCACTGTACCAGTGTTCCAATATTATTGGAGACTGACAGGTTGGTAATTAAGGTGATCTGAAGCACCAAGCATCTGATCAACTGGGCTGATAAAAGTCAATCCCTGCATGTTTTGCTGTCTTCCTCTCTCTCTGTAGACATACATACATAAAAGACAATAAGCAAAACATATATATATATTCATATATATAAACACAAACGCATACTTCACACGCACACATACGTATCTCCTAAGAACAGTCCAGAAATCACATTTGCAGTTTTCTGGGACAAGAAATGGTTGGTGTAAAGCTGTAGTCAGAAAGCAAATTACCTGCTCAACTGTTCTTTGATAAACTGAGTAATGTTTGCTCAAGGGTAAGGTAATACCTATTTGCCAAAGAATCAACTGCAGAAGTGTTGAGAGACAAGAGTCAGAGATGCTCCTCTTCGTAGTGCTGTCATGCCGAGGTGAGTGTTTCCTACCTCACTGCTTTTAATATGTTTTTTAGAAGTTTTTGGTGCTTGAATAATACTTCTGTGACCTGTATTAGTGCGTGAAAGCATCTTGTGGTTCCCTTCTTTTGCAAGGTCCATGCATTTAACTGGAGAGGTGGTGAGGGCAGATTCCAGCTGGAGGATGTGAATGCTGAATGCAGACATGCCTGAGGACAAAGCGTCCCAGGGGTTGCCCTGACTCTTCTAATCCTTCAGGCCAGAAGTTGAAATATACAGTCATGATCCAGAGCAAAAGCAATAAAATTCTGTATAAGCTGCAAAAAAAGCATCAACCTGGGTTGTTCCAGAGAACAGGCTGGCATGGGAGCCCATGCAGGCAGCACTGCTGCAAAAGCCTTGGGAAAAGTCACTCCTGGAAACAGAACGCACATTCTGATCATTTTCCTGAAGGGTGACATCTTTTCAAATACTACTCATGTCCTGAAGAAACAGCCTTCCCTGGGGCCAGGCGAGGAGGATGTGGTGTCACTTAAACCGCTGGTCTGTATAAGGGCTGTCTGGGGTGGCCCAGAGCCTGCACAGCACAGATAGATGTGAGAATGCCAGGGCAGGGCACTGCAGTTCTGCCCTGAACTGCCTGATCAGACTGATCAGGGCACTGGCGATGGCATACCACAGCCCCATCAAGATCACACCAGAAATCCAGCTAAGCGATGTCATGCAGGGCTCAGCTGCTGTCCACAGTGCCCAGCTGCACTCTTGGTATGGATGTCCCTGGAGCAAGGAAATCCTTGTGGAGTAGCCACAGGCAGTGCTGCGCCTAGGGGTTTTTTTTGGAGATGAGCTGGAAGATCATCCCCACTGAAGGCCACTCCTTGGACTATGGTGAGACCCTGGTTTTGCTTGAATAATGAGAGCTGCTTGTGCATTGAGTAAAAATATGATGGAGGGCGTTTGGCCAAGATCTCATCACCCCAGTAATCCTTTTGTTATTTTGTCTGTATTAATAGGTGGCTTTACTAGATACAGCACTCAAGATAAAAGGCAATTTCACAGACCCTGATGCGTGTGGGAGTGACCCAGGCTGCAGGCAGGAGTAGATGCTTGTGCTCTCCTCTCCTCCCCTCACTTCCATACTGCACTGCCTCCCTTGCTGCAACCCAGAGCTGATGGCTCAGGAACAACTTCGGTCCAACTCCTGCATCCAGCATTTTGTGAAGGAAACTGTCTCCTTTGATCTGCTGATCTTTGATCTTCTAATATAACTAAAGATCCTGAATTAATGCTGTTGGTTGTCTTCTGTGGTTCTGCCTGCCTGACAGCCAGCCTGAGTTTCAGATATTCTTTTGTTCAGCGTGCTGTCGAGATGCTCTGATAAGAGGCATTTTTGCGACTGGTTAAATAGCAACCGTGTGTGGAGAGCAGGGTTGATAGGAAGGTGACAGCAGTCCCTGTTGCAAGGATTTGGCTAATTACAGAGTAGCAGCTCCTCTGCTGATGTGAATTGTCACAGCCCTGCTGGAAAGCACAAGCCATAAAAATTCACATCAGATGAAGACTTTTCAAGCAGCCAAGAATTTGCTGCAGCTTTGTCTCTCTAATACAAATATTTATGTGGATGGATCTGGCTCCATCTTGAGATTTGATAGTCTATGAAATACCTACAGCTTCAGACCTCCTTCTCACCTCTCTGCCTCTTTATAGCTCTAGCAGAAGGTATTATAAGCAACAGAGCTGATTTCCTGACATTAGGATTTTTATTTGAATCTTGATTCCATGACTGTCAGATCATATTACTGTTGGCAACAATTCAGGTGCATGTGGATTGCTTTTGATATCCTTCTGGATACAGGACGCTCAGATTCATTCTGAAGCACCAAGAGATCCAGAAAGAACTAAGGCAATTTTAACTACACATTTCAATTCAAGTTGAAAACTTCCCTCTGTCTGTCTTACTGTCTTTAATAGAGCATACAGATGAGTACGTATGTTTTTTAGGGCACTAGCTGCTTAAAGCATGGAGGTCATAGTGGATATTTAAAGGAAGAAGAGAAAGCAATGGACCACTGTTTTTTTCAGACATTTTCTGAAGGAGTGCTGTGGCACTGAGGAGGGAATAGAGAAGTGGCATCACAGACCAAGTCAGATGGAGGAGCTATGAGCTGAAACTCCACCTCCGGTTCATATCTGTGGGTCTGAAAACATCTGTTCAGTGCCATGCTGAGGCACACAGATACTGGTTTTTAAATTTCTTAGGGCCTCCAGCTGCATCCCAGGCAAGGCTGGAGCATCCCCAGGCTGTCAGGAGGAGTTGCTCAGTGACCACGTCCCAGGCAAGATGCAGACACGGCTCCAGCCAGGGCAGGCTGGGGGCTGACTCTGTCCAGTACCCTCATAATGCAGCTAGCACAGGTCAACAGCTTCTAGTGTCTCATTAAATGCAGAAATGCTGAATACCAAAGGCAAACATGGTAAATTGAATTCCCTCCCGTGCCAGAAGAGGATCTAAAAGCACATCTTCCAGGAGACAGGGAGCCTGCTGGCAGGTTGGGAATGTGCCCTTGCTCTGAAGCTGTCTAATGGCATAGAAAGAAACAGGTATTAGACATCCCAGGCATACCAGAGGGCGAAGGACAAAAATGTCTGGCACTGAAGTCTAGTGGTCCTTGTGCTCATGCAGCCCGGTTATTGCCCAAACTGGCCCTGTGTGATAGTCTGTTGAGTCTTGAAATAAAGTGCAGGAGCCAACAGGGGGAGCAGGACCCAACTCCCTCTTCTGCCTCCTGGGCAGGCACCCAGACTGGGTCTGCCTGGGACGGAGTCAGCTTTATTCACAGCAGTCTGTATGGTGCTGCATTTTGGATTTGTGGCTAAACCAGTCTTGACAGCACTCCAATGTTTTAGCTATTGCTGAACAGTCCTTGCACAGCATCAAGGCTTCCTCTTTTCCCTACTCTCCTTCCCCTCAGCTGGCAGTGAGCAAGAGACTGGGAGGGAACATAGCCAGGACAGCAGACCTGAACTGGCCAAAGGGATGTTCCATACTGTACAAGTCACATCATCAATAAAACTGCGGAGAGGAAGAAGGGGAGGTTTGGGGCTGCTGCTCAGAGACTGGGCACCAGCATGCTTGTGGGAGGTGGTGATTTCCTTTGCATCACCTGTGGGGTTTTTTTTTCCCTCATTCCTTCACCTATTGAACTGTTTTTATCTCAACCTACAAATTTTCTTGCTTTTGTTCTTCCTTCCCACCTCTCTTCAGGAAAGGCAAATGAGCAAATGGCTGTGTGGGTGCTTGGCTGCTGGCTGGATCAACACAACTCAGTGCTTTAAGCACCTGTCTGCTAAGTAACTTCCAAATAATTTTATGGAGTTGCATGAAACTTCACCAGAAGGGCCGGGGTGAGAGGGATTTAGTCTCAGAAATGCCAACTGGACTGGACTGCCCAACAAATGTGGGAAACCCCCCCCTGGGCAGGTGCAACACCTAGGCACCAAGATAGAGACCTGCATGGAACTGCTGCCCTACACGCAGACAGAGCTTGCAGGTCAGGAATAGAGATATCTGTTGTACCTCCTGGGATAGGTTTGCAGGGGAGTAATTTTTTCAGTCATGGACACAAGTGCCTCAACTCCCCTTTGGAAGTACACCTTAGCAGGTATCTTTTTTAGATATATTCCCAGAGTCAGGCTGATAGATAGGTCTGAAATCACTGCAGTCACAGAATCACAGAATGATACAGAGTTGGAAGGGACCTCTGGAGATCACATAGTCCAGCCCTCTTGCCAAAACATGTTGCACAGGAACTTGTCCAGGTGGGTTTTGAATGTCTCCAGAGATGGAGATACCACCACCTCTCTGGGCAGCCTGTTCCAGTGCTCTGCCACCCTCAAAGTGAAAAAGTTCCTCCTCATGTTTAGATAGAACTTCTTATGTTCAGGTTTATGATAATTTTCTCTTGTCCTCTCACTGGGCACCATGGAAAGAAAATTGGCCCCTTCCTCTTGACACCCACCCTTTAAGTATATATAGGTGTTGATCAGATCCCTCCTCAGCCTTCTCTTTTCTGGATTAAAAAGACCCAAGTCCCTCAGCCTTTCCTGGTAAGAGAGATGCTCCAGGCCTCTAATCATCTTGGTGGCCCTCTGCTGTACCCTCTCCAGCAATTCCCTGTCCTTCCTGAACTGGGGAGCCCAGAACTGGACACAGTACTCCAGATGGGGCCTCACCGGGGCAGAGTAGAGGGGCAGGATAACTTCCCTCAACCTGCTGGTCACACTTTTCCCGATGCACCCCAGGATGCCATTGGCCTTCTTGGCCACAAGGGCACATTTCTGGCTCAATCTTCTCAGTCTTGCTGGCTCAGTCATCTTGTTTATATGCAGATATTGCAGATTTGCAGATGAAAAGCCTATCAGGTAACACCATTCATACCCCACACAGCAAGCCAAAGAACAAACAAGCAAACAAAGAGTCCAACCCAGAAGATAAATGTTTACTGCCAAAGTACCAGCTACTCTCTGAATCACAGCTCCTGAATCACCTTTTCTGATAAGAAATTGGAGGCACTGTAACAGTAAGTCACAATAATATACTAGTTTGCACATCCTTCTATTCTTGACTTCCTCCCCTATTAGTTTTAGAAATCATAGGTGTAGGTAATAGATTACAAATTTCAATAGATGAGGAATTCTGAAAAGGTGACATAAAAGGAAAGAGAAGGAAATAGAGCCAGACTGCATGCTCTATAGGAAGGCTTAGTTAGGAATGTACAGAGCAAAATCTGATAAGGAACCATTTAAATACCTAGAAGAAAAGCCAGCATATCCCTAAAAAGTACTTGCTTTCAACCAACAATGCAAAAATGCTTATGTGTTCACAGATGGTTAGTGCCATCAAATTTACTTCACTGTACGGTTAGAAATTTCTTATTTGTTGTATTTTGAAAACTCAGACTATCATGCAAAGGGTGGGGCGTGGGGGACGGGTGGCACACGGAACATGTATTCCCCCAACCTCAGTTTTACAGGAGTGAGTCCTGCTTGATTCTGTGAAAGAAAAGTCTTTGAGCATCTGCCCTGATGAGCCCTCTCTGGAGGAGGCTGCCCACAGCCTTAACTGAGGTGCCTGAGGACTGATGCTTAGGTCTTGCCTTGCCCTCAGCTTAGCAGCTCTCTAAGGCTTACCTGGAGCACTGACCATTTTGGGTCCCATCCTGAGATCATGGGCTCTTGTGTGCACCTCAACAGGGTGCAGGGTTCTGCACTCACTCTCAAAGGGCCAACACTTCACCGGTAGGCAGCCAAATTCTTAGTACAAGTTTGCCCTAAGGAGAATGCATTTTACCTGTAGTGTTTCATACATACCCTTGCATACAGGCTCAGATTTCAAAGGGAATTGATGAACCAGATGGTGTTGGTAAAGAACACAATTTTAAACTGGAATCAATGCAGTAATGAGAAATATTCTCAAGTGCAGAAAAGGACACCTCCAAGGAAAAGAGGGATTAAAAGAAAGTAAACGAAGGTCTGTGGAAATATGGTGTGTTACAAAGGACCAAGGATGTGCATCTAAATTCTCTGCAAAATGAAAGCTTTGGAAATGACAATGGCATACATTAAATACAAGTCAACACGAAGTACTGATGGAAAAATAATGTACAATAGTTCAATTTACTGGAAAAAAACCCCATGAAGTTCAATTTTGATTCTATTTCAATGTTATTCTAGAAAGAGAAAATATATTTTCCCATGAGAAAAAAACACATTAATGATTCCTTCTTTTGAGAAGCAAGCGGGAGAATGCAATGTGACAGGTATAAATGTAGGTAATATGTAAGAATTTTAACTTAAAAGATTTCAAAGCAGTGACAACTCAAAACTCACAGTAGTAGAAAAATCACATTCCTAAGATGCTGAGAAATAATTGGATCCATATTTAGATTTTAATTAAACTATGAAACCAGAGAAACTACCCGATCAACAATATGAATGCTTGCCAAAGACAACAGCTTGTTTGTTTTATGTGAACATTATATTTCTACCTCTGTGGGAGGGGGAACGGGGATTGTCTGGTGCATAAGGTTCTAGTCTGAAATCTAGGTTCAATTCATTGTAGCTGTCCTCTGTGCCCCAAGACAAGTAATTAAGCTGCACGGTCTTACCTAACTCACATCAGACTTCCAGTAACAGATGGGAAGAAGTCAGGCACTCCTCATCTGGGCACTGGGCTCTTCATGCCTCAGTTTGCTCTTTGTAAACAGGGATAATAGTGTTTCCCTTCCCTATTAAGTACCGTAATAGGAGCTCAGATGCAGTGACAATGGGAACCAAATTCCACACATACATGTTGAACATATACATTTGTATGAGCCAGCACAGGCAGGATGCAGGAGCAACCACTAAATCGCAGATGAAATGCAAAGACTAAAGTTATTTTTATTACCTTGCCACTGGGGAATCCCTGAAGCAGTACCCAGACTGAGACACACAAGTGAGGATACAGTCATCATGGAGCTTGGTCCACACTAGATGGTCAGCAAACCTGCTGTTTTCACCTGTATATCAGGGATTCATGCAGGTGTAGTTTACCACTGTGCTTTGATCCTTCCCACAGTGGGGCAGGAATCTCAAGCGTGTTCCATAGGATAACTCTAAACCTATCAAAGGCCTATGCTAGCTAAACACAGGTGTTCTACTTGTCCAACAAACAAGGCTAAACAACAAAAGTATGATATATGTGGTTTTCTACACCCCAACTGCAAGTCACTTGAGCATGTTTACAATACTCCTTGCCAATCTTCCGTGATTTTCCCCCAATAATCTATTTATGTGTATTTATGGCCCAGACATGAACATGTGGGAGATCCCAAGGTAGTGGTGACCTAAGGAATTTTTCAGAGGTTGCCGAAGTGCCTGTAACACCTTAGTCAAAACTCTTTGATAAATCCAATCAAGTTATTTAAGTGCTTGCCCCATCCTGTAAGGAAAATTTGTATTTTAATAGCTGAGTGGGATTAGTGTCTTCCAAGCTCAGGAAAAGTGCTGTGCCACAAGCAGGGGTCAATCTTCACTCCTTGGTGGTTTTCACCTTGGCTAAGCTGTTGGGAAAGTCAGTTGCATGAAAACCAAGTATATTCTGGACAACTGTAATTTAATTTGAGAGGATCCTGATGCTGACACATGCCTAACATCTTCAAGAGCCAAACCATCAGCCACAGTTTAGACCACAACCCTGTTACATGCATCTCAATGCACCAGCAGCCTCAAGATGGTTTCAGCAGTGACAGCTCTGGAGGACAAGGACTGGAGCCACCACAATTCTCACAAGATGAGAGGGGATAAACAACTGAGGCTCCTCAGCACAATCCCTGCCAGACAACAGGGCGTCAACATATTTTATTCATTCAGATAAAATCAGTTGGGACTGGAGTAGATATCAGGAGATCAACTAAGCCAGCCTCCATCCCAGCTGCATTTAGAGCACTTCTAAACAACAGCTACTGAACATTTTCTTAAATAACTTCCAGGGATGAAGATGCTTCTGTAGGAAGCTCACAGAGTGTTTAAAGTGCTGCAGAGAGCAAGAGACCAGGACCATAGCTAATTCAGGCCCAGGGCCAAGAGGAAATCGACCATTTGAGCCCTTAGGGATGTCCTAGTTGCTGACCCACAGCCACACATGACAGTCAGAAGTTCAGCCGTGCAGAGGCAAGGCTGGAGCTAATCCATAGTACAAAGTCTGGGAACAGGTCACACAAGGGTGCTCCAGAAAAAAAGCAGGACTGGGTCTTAGTCACAGTCCTGACAGTTAGTATTTTTCACCTTGAGCAGCTCAGCCCTGCACTTCAGTTTCCATATCTGCAAACCAAGGCAAATAGTATGTGCCTACTTCAATAAGGCCATTTGCCATCATCCTGCAAAAAGCTGAGTGTCATTTAGTGTCATTAGTGCTGTCTAATTCTGCATTATCTTCAATAAATATGTATGGGGCATGATGAGCTCACAGCCAAAAAGCTTTTTTATATGCTGAACACCCTATGTAAAGGCACCAGGTGAAACAGCAGTCTCTGCTTAACTTACTCTCACCCTTCAAAGGGTTTAAGCAGAGCTTTCTTTGTGCAGCATGAAATTGTGTTGCAGCATTGACCATCAACCCTCTGAGAGCAAATATAGTCCCTGCCTTGTCTTGTTAATAAATGCTAGAACACAGAAGCAGCTTCACGTGGTTTAACCTCCTCCGCAGTCACCAATAAAACTACCTGCCTGATTTTACTGGTAAAACATTTCCTACAGCCTAGGCCACTGGCAGCCAGAAATTGCTTTTCTCCCTGAATTAAAATTGCAATGCATTATGCAAGTGGTTCACAATGGAGAAAGAGCTAGAAGCCTGCAAAAAAACAAAATGGAACCCCACAAAGAATACATATGAATTTTTTTTTTCTTCAGGATTATAAAAGAACTGGCCTGGCCAGTTGGGTTAGCCATGATTTAAATCACTGTGATATTAAATGACACAGGCATGACACAACTGGTTTTGCATAATGGCTTTTTACAAATTTGCAAAACATAGACAACCTTTCCAAATGTGAGGCCTGGCTATTTTTATCTTGTGGCTAAACTCTAACTCCATAGGAATGCTGTTCCACAGGAATACTTGATAGTTTATGGTCAAATGCCATCTGGGAGGTTGTGGACCATTTTACATGTATGGGTCCAGATATTTTCCCCAACAGATGTGGTATCCCCTTGTGGCAAATTTAAGCCTTCTGACAATAGGCTTCCCATTTGTTGGTTACTTACCTTGTACCTGTGGGATTTCATGAGCTGCAGGTTGGAAGCTGCTTATTTAAATATCAATCAACTTAATTCTGCAGAAGGATTTCTTTGCAATTGTCCTCCTGGAGAGAAAGAGCTCAGCCATTCCAGGCTGCTGGGAGGAAGGAGTGGGAGGATTAACTTTGGTGGTTATGGGGTGGTTATGAAAAGCTTCTTTCCAGGATATCTTGTTTTAAGGATCTTCTGGGATGTAGGTCTGAAGGATCACAAGACCAGAGAAGTATCCAGTGGGGATGGCACTCGGCATCCACAGCCTCAGAACAACCCCTTTGCATTAAATTTTCCTCCCTCCTGCGATTACACCTGAGCTCTGTGGCCACATGTACAATGCCAGGGTCCCCTTTAGACCACTGTCCTTCTGGCTATAACTGGCCAGCTCTACACCTCTCTTGTGACATTGCCTCCTGGGCTGCACTTTCTGCCTGCCTTTTCTCCTGCGCCCTTTTCCCCCAACACAGCGCAAAGGGACTCTGGCCCAATCTGCATCTAGTCCCAGCTTAACTCTGACTCCACAAACAAACCAACAGTTAGAGCACTTTCTGGGACTGAAAACACAGTGTACTGTGCACTACCCTTCCACTCTCAGCCCCTAGCTTTTGTACACTCTTGTGGCCTGTGTTGTAACTCTGAGGCAAGTACCAGGTTAGATGTCTGGCCAGAGACATGCCCTCCACATAAGGATGCTTTCCAAAGAGGAGCTAAATCAAATGGAGTCCTTGTCCCCAGAAGTGAGGGTGATGTCAGGCTCTCTGCTTGGATGTATGCTGCGGTTGCCAAGCAGGAGACACAGCATGAATGTCCAGGAAGGGCTCCAGACCTTTGACACAAGGGTACAGCATGGGAGTGACTTCAGGAAAGACCTTCTCTGGTCAGAGAGAGATAGGTCTGATAGAGATCTATCTCCTCTAGTCAAAACCACTTATTACAGATAAACAGCTGGAGGGGAGGCCATATGCTTTTGCTTGCTTTATTCTCTGTGTCTTATCTCACCCTGTTCCTGCAACTTTTGTTTGTGTAATATATCTCCTGGATTCCTAAATTGCATGACACAAGAATAAGAGACTTGCACAAAGTTATTGGTCTGCAAATGTAAGTTGTATCCTGAAAAAATGTGCCCATGGGCCCATGTCCTACACCACCATGCAGTTTAGGAAGAACCAGGCTGCAATATTTGGCTGTTGCACAAATTCCAGAAAAGCTCTCCATGAACTAGATATTTTGGGGATTATGCTGGTGCTCCTTCCCAATCCTTTCATTGAAGCATGTGATATAAAGCCTGATATTAGGGTTAGATGTTTTCAGCCTAAGCTGTACCTGTGGCATTGCACAAGAGGATGTACAAGGGAAAGAAACAAGCCGCATTGTAGGACACCAATAGATTTTTTTACCAGCCCTTTAGTTTGGAAAGTTTTACCTCTGGTTTTGAAGTTTTGTCTCACAGTCATCTCACAGACTCTATCGATTTTCTGTGATCTTTGGTCCTGTAAATATTAACCACTGTCAATTTGTTTGATATGCCTATTGCTGATCAAGGGTCTGAGTAGTACAAACCTTAACCTAAATAATGCAGCGTGACTTTTGTTCAGCAGGAGTCAGCAGGCATGTTTCAGCTCCCGCATGATATGAATCATAAGTGAAACCAGAAAATGTGTGGCTGGAGTTAGTTGTATAACAGCAGGGCTGCATTACACAAGTGCAAAATCCCCTCCTGAAATCAAATGGGGGACTTGCAAGTCAGGGTACACCACTCAAAATGATGGGACATTCACCAGATTCTTGCTGGACTTTGCTTACTCATTGACTAATTAAAGAGAGCTGCCAAACCAGTGCTTTCCCCTTTCTCCTGTGTTTCAATCACATTAGAAAAAGCAAGGAGAGGTTTTCAGGGTTTAATTTTGCCAGGCAGTTGTTTTGCTCTGCTGTTTGCCAAGAGCAGGGGCCAGCTGCAGGAAGGGGCTCCTCAGTGTGTGCCACCCCATACTGTTAAATCATATCCAGCATGATCCTTCCCCACTGCTGCAAACTCTTCCTGGAGTCACTGCCAAGGTCAAGTTTGTTGAACCTCATGAGGTGCTGCTCCTCCTGGTGCACCTCAAGGTAGTTCTCCCTGCTGTCGGCTGTGCTGGGGTTTGGGACCCTGTTTAGGGGACAGCCTGGACATGGATGCAGCCCTCACCAACCCATTGCACACAGGGGCTGAACCCTGCTGCAGGGCATGGGGACAGGATGGGCTGTGCCAGTGGCACAGTAGGCACTTGTGGTGCCAGAGGCAGAAGTGATGGGTCCAGCAGTAAGAGCAGAGAAGTCCCCTGCTGCCAAACCGCAGCCAGTCTCAGGCTGCAAACACCACAGCCCAAGGGTTCATCTGACAGCTGCAAGAGAGCCCTTCTTTCAGTTGAGGTTAAAAACAGTTTTTGCTTTCATGTCACATCACTGCAGATTTCTGCGATGCTAGAGCGCTTCCTTCCATGCTGTGCCATGTGCTGTGGGGCAGGAACCCACCCAGCTGCAACTGCAGGACACAGGGATGCAGTCCCAGGCTGCTGGGGCTGGGCACAGTCTCTGCTGGGTTTATTTTGGGACCAAGCACTTGGAGGATTTTGTCGGTCCCTTGCCACCTCCTGCTGCTGTTTGATGCTCAGGGCTTCTTTTTTAAGCAGAAACAGTCCAAACGAGTACATCACAGTTAAGGTGACTCACGGCTCAAGAAGACATTCCTCTAGCTTTAAAAGGAATCTGGTTTTTGAAGCCTGAGCAGCCACACTATGCTCCAGACGTGCCCGAATAACTTGTAATGACCCTCTGCGGAGGTTAAGGCAACTCCATTTAAAGATATTTCTTTCAGGGCAAGAAAAAGAAAATTATCCTGGCCAAACAGATGTGAAAGCACTGAACAAGGAGGACCAAAGCAATTTTTCCTTCAGCAGAGCTCCACAGTGTGGAGCACTGTGAGCTGAGGACCCAGTGCTTTGCAAGCACCAACCCATCAAACACAGTGACCCGGGGGTGGTCCTGGCAATCCTTGCTGCCCACCAGCCACCACACACCCCACAGCACCACGGGTCAGGGTCTCTTGACATACACCTCCTTATGCATTCCCATTTTTGACCTGACTTGCACTGAAGAGAGCACAAAAACCCTCCAGCATACATCAGGTTCTTGGGGAGGTCACTGGCTTAGCCCCACTGTGTCTCCACCATGGGACTGTTGTCATTGCATAAATATCTGTTGATGGCAGGAGGGCTTAGCTAACTGCATGCACCCTGTGCCCGCTTGCACCAGTGTATCCTGAGTGCCAAGGAGATGGAAGGCTGCCCTTCTGGTCTGGTGGCATTTTCTACTCCCTTGGCTCATTCCCTGAGCAATGACAGTGTTGGGGTGACAGGGGATCAGGACCTTATTTTTCTACAATAGCTGCAGAAGCAAAACCATGCCACTGTGAATCAGCTGGTGCACAAGCACACTCATGGCCATTCATGTCAATTAAGCTTAAATCTACATTGTTTTGAGAATGTCTGCTTAGTGATGTGCAGAAGTTTGACAGCACTGAACTGAGGTTCAGTTTTTGCTTGCTAAGGGGCTTTTACAGGTGTTCTAAACCTCCCTGGCAAGGTTTGTTGAAAGATGTGCTGTGAGGGTGATGATCTCACAGCAAGAGGCAACAATTAGCCCACGTGCCTGAGCCATAATTACCATTGCTGGCAGCCTGGTGTGTGAATGCAGGGTAATTGGCACATAATGTCATGGCGTGGAATGGGTCTGCACCACCATGGTGCTGCCGTAGATCCCTCTTGAGAGCTGGCTGGGACAGCTTCTGCAAGACACCAGCGTGTGGGGAAGAAACCTCAGAGCAGTCATCCTAACTGGAGGACCACCATGCATAGAGAATCTAGTGACCTGCGGAGCAGTGAACCTGTGTGTGCACTGTGTCCCCCATGCTGGGGGACTCCGCGGCCACAGGACAAGCTTTGCCAGCTGGTTGTAACAAAGGAGTCCAAAAGCAGCACCCACTCATACCAGCAATCATGCCACCAGCCTTTAAAGGCCTTGCCTTTACCCAAAAGCATGGAAAGAGTCTTTGATGTGAACATCTTTTATGTTTGACGGTAGAAACAATGAGCAGAGTTGCTATTTTATAAGAAAGCCCTGTAATAGCTCAAATGTCCAAACTGGGGTAACCCTCGCTCTGGAGGGGTCTGTATGGTGTGCTGTGTGTGGGTGCACAGCTCAGGGTCCCTGGCATCTAAAAGGATGTAAGATTATCTATCCTATTTTATCTTTATGGCATTAGCTCTAATAGACAGTGTTTTAAATGATACTTTACAGAGCCTGAGTGCCTTTGTTAAGGTGACTGCCATGGACCAGGACCTCCTGGTGCAGTACCTCAGGCACTGGGTGCCAGGATGCGAGAAGGCACACTGCCCCCACAAACAGGGCTTTCTGGAGTGACAGGGAAGCAGCCAGGCTTTTCTGTGGAAATTCACTAAAAGGTCATTTTTCCAAGCTGGCATAGCACTTCTGGTAATAACAGTAGTGTCTGGGACATGGTTGCCCACCATCCTCCACAGAAATGGGCAATGAAAGTGCCTTTTCTGATTTTCAGCATGGATGAATGTTTTAAAAACGGAAAGATATCATGAGGAGCAATCAATAAAGAACGCCCAGCTTTTGGCAATCCACCTCTTCCATAAAGCTTCTAGTGTCCATCTTCTCAGCACCTGGATGCTGTTCAGGTTTATTTTTGGATCAGCCCATGTGATGTTAAAACATTTCCCATGCAGGGGTGTTTTATTACTCCGCTCTGCTGTCTATATGATATAAAGGGCAAAACGCAAAACTATGATAAAGCTGAGAAATAATAGATGGGATCTTTAGCTGTCACTGCAGATCGTGCTCTGGAAGCCAGGAAAGCACTAACCAAACTTCTCTTGATTTGCAGATCATAAAATCCTTGCCTTCAAGGAACTTATACCAAAATCAGAACAGCAACCATAATAATTACACTCTGTGGCTGCTACCATTACTATCAACTTCAACTGCTAGAATGCATGAAATATGAGAAAAATACTAATAAAAATGTAAATAAAACAAATAAAATAAACCAAACTAAACCAAAATATAGTGGAATGAAAAGCCCTTGAGAAATTTTTTTTCAGCAAATCTAATCACTGCACTGAGATGGTATAAATGCATTCAATGTTCTGTGTTATAAAAGCAAATGTTCTGTGGCTTAAAGAGACCTATTCCTGACCATGTAACTAGGAAATATTACTCATTGTGCTGCTCATGTTTATAACAGGTTGTTGCCACATCACTGCAGGAGAAAAATAAGGCCCCCTAAAGAATAACTTTTCCAAGTGGAAAAATATTTTATCTTCTGTCACTTCTTGCATGTGCGGTTAGAGAACAGTTACTCAGTCTTTCCCCCCTTCACCTTGTGTATTTGTACAACTGTCAGTTCATAAAAACTATCCCCATTTACTGTGCCTCTGCATAGTCAATCAGCCCATTAGTTTTCCTGGTATCTCTCCAGTTCTTCTGTCTCATGATAAAGGAAACTAAAAATACAGGGCAGCACGAGC
Organism: Nycticryphes semicollaris; assembly: GCA_013400055.1. Taxonomy (NCBI): domain Eukaryota; kingdom Metazoa; phylum Chordata; class Aves; order Charadriiformes; family Rostratulidae; genus Nycticryphes; species Nycticryphes semicollaris. Next base: position 52,452 of record VXBJ01003733.1, on the reverse strand, counting down.
ACCACATTTTGGTGTAGGAACTCAAGGACAAGCAGAGGATCTGGAATCTTTACTGCTTTAATTCCTGGCCCATTGCAATTTGAATCTTCTAAATTTTACAGCACAACATTGCATCACACGTACTAACAGATTGTATGGGAACTGAGGAACAGCTAAACATTTTAAGGCTTTCCACAGTCTTCATGCCACAAGAGTTTTCCCACTACCCAGTTATTTTATGACTGAGTTCAGGAGAAGGCACCGCTATAGTGAAAGAAAACCGTCATTTAGTCTGCTGATTAGTCTGCTCCTGTCAGTCTCATTGGCTGTGCTGCAGGTTCACACAGTAACCCACCCAGGTGCCAGACCCTTACATCCCCAGTTCCTCAGTTGCCAAAAATATGCTATGAGCATCACCTTAGGTGCCAGCTGGACTTCTGCGACGTTAATTCATTAGGGTTAATTTAAAAATTAAGCTAAAAGGTCAAAAGTGTACACTTTTATTTGGCAGATATTTATGCTTTTTTAAAATAGAAATGACTGTAAAGTAGGTCACAGATGAAAGAGAAGAGCGGTTTTATTGCAATGATAATGCTCTTTCAGGATATAGCACACTGCAGGTAAGATGTTTCTTTATGTCTGCTGCGTTGGTGCAGCTTTTATTAAAATGCTGTGGTTCAGGGCATTTCTTAGAGCAAAACTGTACAGCTGGTAGTGGACTGATTCTGTATTAGCCAATAATATCATAGCTAGAAAGAGCTGAACATTTTCTAATAGAATGGCATGTATGGGAAAACACAGTTGTGTTGAAACTCAGAATCCCCAGGAAACAGGATTATTTCAGTGACATTTCATAGGAAAAAAATGTAAACACTCATTTTGGTAAAGCTGGAAGTTCTATTTTGGCACCATCAGACCAGAATATTGTTCTTGCATGGCCTAATAAAAATATTTCAACATTCAAAACATTCACATTCAAAACATTTCAGCATTCAACATGCAAAATTTGAATGCATCCAAACCTTTTAAAATTGTGATCTCATTCTGAGTCTTTAAATTCTGGATCTTCTTTTGAAGATGATCTGCAGATTCTTGCTTGGTGCTATGCAAGTGAACTGCCTCTGGTTGGTGCCACATAGCTCATGCCTGGAAAATGAAAGAATCACGGAATTGTAAGAGCTGGAAGGGACCTTTAGAGATCATCTAGTCCAACTCCCCTGCCAAAGCAGGATTGCCCAGAGCACGTTACTCAGGACTGCATCCAGGCAGGTCTTGACAGTCTCCAGAGAAGATGACCCTTTAGCTAGGAAATGCGCTAAAAGTTTTGAGTTGAAAATTAAACAGACATAATAATGAGCTTCTTTGCTGAAATGCCACCCACACCTAGCACTGCCCAAGGAACCTTATTCTTTCCCACAGTCCTAAGAAATATTTCTACTGCGATATCAGAGTGCAAACCCTGGATCAGCCTTTACTTTGCAAAATTTTACCAGATTAACTATTTTGACTGAGTGTGGGACAAAATAATTCTCTCAGTCAACACTAGAAAATTTGTAGAAAAAAATGTTGTTGTTGTAGTTGTAGAAAAAAACCCATCCCTGTTGTCAGAGTGCCACAGGCATGTCCTCATTGCTGGCATGGCCTGAGGCCAAAGACCAGTGCCCCTCCCTATCTGTGCCTTACATCACTGAGGTTGGATCAGGCCAGCAGCTGCTGGGGAGCAAATAAGTTCTCTCCAGAAATGGGGCAAGAACAACCCTTTTTCAAGGAGCCTGGGTGGAACAGTGGTGAGCTCAGCTAAAATTCTTGGTGGAACCAGTGCTGCAATAGCAGCATAAAACCCCTCTGCTCATACCTGCTGGGGTTTTGGAAGCCCCACTCATGTAACCAAGACCCTGCAGGACAGGTCAGATGTGATATGACCACAGCCCAAACCTTGGGTCTTGGTGAGTCCTTCCTTCCTTATGGCCACTGTGGGGTCTTCTCCTCTAGTCCGCTTTGTGTTCCTTCAACTTCACCTACTAGCACCTAGCCAGTAGTCTGATTTACTGTCAAAGCCCAGCTGAAGGTGACACTGCTGGGAACTGATCAAGCTCATCATTAGAGGACAAATGATGAAGGCACCAGTCCAGGCAACCAGCCTAAGACCACAGTGCTACAAAAATGCAGGCACACAATTTCTGCTTCAACCAAGCGAGATCAGCCCCAATTCTGGGATAGCTGACAGCCTGCAGGGAGAAGAGAAGACAGGATGTAGCAAGGGTTGAGCTTTCTGCAAATAATCTTTAACCAGAACAAGGTGGAACAGTTCTCCTCAGGGAAGGGGAACCCCATCCTGATGGGTGTAGGCAATAGGGTGCAGGGCTTCAGACTGAAACCTGGCATGTGAAGGGGCTAACTCTTGGTATGTCATTGCCCATTATATGCCTTTCAGGTGACCTCTAGGCTGTTATGGAGATGAGAAAGATCTCTGTGACCTCCCCGTTAAACACCAAAGACTCCAGGAGGTTGGGTTCATCCTAAAGTGGATGGTGGACTTTTCTGATTTCTCAGACATCTGTGAGATGTCGCCATCTGGGAATTCCTCATGGGGGTTTCTACTCCAAGACTTGTTCCTGCTACAAGAAGGTCGCTGTGCCTGTGTGGCTATGGCATCAGCATGTCAAAAGTAATGCTTTTAAGGGTAACTCCTCCTTCCACTGTAGGCAATGCAGAGTTTACTTACTTCTTACTGCATGGTCTAGGGCACCAGTTGCTGAGTTAGTTTCCTTTAATTTACATGATCTTAAATGCCAAGGGCATGCTCGTTTTCTGACAAGGTTGGAGCAGTACCTGGGTCCTCAGCTGGGGAAGCACTTGGCAGAGCTGAAAACAAGATGAAGCACTCTGTAGAAAGGAGGGAGAGGGCAACATGCCAGAAGCAAGTAGAGTGCAGTAGACAACGATTATTGGAGACAGGCAGTTTGGGTTCCTTTAGCACCTTCTCTCTTCACAGTAAGTGCAAAGCTACTTCAATATTTTTATGCATGTTTTCCTGTTGTTATTCTAAATAGCACAGTATAGATCTATTACTGCTCGAACACAACAGAGCTATTTACTTCGAGCTAGCAAAAACATGTAGAGCTCCCACCTCCAATTGTTACAGCCTGAATCCTTAGACAAAAGGATAAACTCACCCAGAAATTAGTAAATAGCTTGTTTGGTTGGGGTTTGGTTTTCTTTTTCAAAGAGACTGGATTCCCTTCATCTTTTTGCTCAGTTCTACAGATTCTTCTGAGCTGCAGAGCCAAAAAGGCAGCCATGCAGGCCCACATACCACAGGAACAAGAGAGCCACCAAGAGGGATGTTTTGATAGCTAATGCTGAAATTACAACAGCAAGCACCTTGGTTTGCTTTGAAAAGCCCTAATTAGTGTCCATGCTGAAAAAGCACATGTAATCCAACCAGCAAGCTTTTCCTCAAACATCTAAATTGTTGCTTCATTTATAAATCCACTCAAGACTTCAAGTAGCAGATATGTCTCTTGATGGTCCTTGATAGCTGTATAGCACACAGATGGAGACCATCCAGCCAATACTACCCACGTACTGGCTGGGGCAGAAAGACGAAGGCAACAAGTCATCTCCAGGGCTAATGATGGGCCTCTGAAATTCATAATCAAACTGGGGCTCTCACTGCAAGCAACAGAGTGGGAACATGTCTCTGCCCTCACCTTTCATAGGTCCAGCCTACAGCTGTCATGGGTGGTTGATGGCAGTTGTACAAAGGATGCTCACTGCATAAGTAAGGTGCCTAATCCCCATTTTTGCCTTTCAGAACAGTTCCCTGCCTCTTTCTTCTTAGAGACCAGGACTCACTGGTAGGTGGAACCTGTATCCTCCCATGTATATCCAGGGTTACTTATGCTTCCACATTTTTGCACAGGCACCCTTATTTTTCATATATTTCAACTTCTCTTCCTGCAAACCGAATAGCTGGGAGAAAATATCATTCTGTTCCATGACCAAGTGATTCAGAGGGCCAGGAATCAGAGGCCTGTTTCTGAGCTGGTGTATGCCAACGCTGCATTAAAGAGACCTCTGTGGCATTAATTGCAAATACCACTGGAGAAATTAATCAAAAACAAGTTGTAGAATATGTTTTTAGCTATTGAAACAAAGATGTATTTGTGACCCATTGCTAGAAATAGGTAGCCTTGATTAGTCAGCTGGGTTTGCATTGGATCTTTGTTGGAGTTTACTCAACTTGAGCATTAAAAACAAACAAGCAAACAAACAACAACAAAAACCCACAAGAAAATGACCAAATGGTTCAATACAAGACAGAGATGACAGAGCTGGAGAACTGCTTCGGTGCTGTCCCCTGCAACAGTAGGTGAGACAAATGGTAGCTCTTCAATGACCTTTATAAAATATACTTGGCCAGAGATAATTCTGGTGAAAAACACTGGTGAAAGTTCATGTAAAATAACACTCTGTTTAAACTGGAAGTGAAAACACAGCAGGAGGTAATTGGTAATTTCTATAAAGGCTCAGACATGGTCTGCCAAGGGAGCGGAGTGGCTACATCCCCCAGTTTGCACCCTAAGGGTGGTAGGAGGTCCCTCTGGAGAACTGTGGCCTGGTTCCTGCCTGTTAACATACCATGTCCCACAAAAGTCCAGCATCTTTTTTCTTTTTTTTGAAGAAAAAACAAAACAAAACAAACTCTACCCACACGTTTGTGACATGTGGAGTTACTGCAAGGAGCTGGCTCTTGCGCAATGGTGCCCGGGCCTGGCGACAGCCCCTGCTGCCATGTCTCATCACTCGGGAGATCGTTCTGCCTCCAGCTACTGCGTTTCGTTTCTGCTACGCCACATGTGCCACCTAGTGGTTTCCGATGTGTGAAATTCTTTATTAAGCCTGACTTTCAGACACACCATTTCTGCCGGTTGTTCCACATGTCTCGACCTTTCTATTAAAGAAGCGAGCTGAGGTGCAGTGCACTGCAATGCACCCCCAGTACCACCGCAAACCCATTCCCCGACAACTCATCCCAAGAGCTGCCTCTCATCAGCCCCAGCAAGTTCTTGCTCCTCATTGCACCCTCTGAGACCCCCACAAGAAAATTCTACCACCTGGGGCTTTGCTTAGGGCTGTCACCCGTTTGCCCATCACGTTCAAAGCCTTCCAGGAGTCCGACCCCCTTTGGTTGCTCTCCTTACCCCTCTGTCCCACCACCTTATCTAAACATCTGGTGAAGAGGAGGTAGCATATTTTACTTTCAAGCATTCTGTGACGGCAGACCCTTGGCACAAAACTTGCAGATTAGTTAAAATCCAATATTTCAAGAAAATAAATCAGAAGGGTTTAAAGTGGACTCCTCCTTTCTCTCTTACTAACTTCTTGCAGGGGCCAGGGAGGATTTTATTGTTCAGCTCAACAGTTAGATTTTGAGTGCCCTACAGCCATTTTCATTCTGACAAAAGATATAACAGCATAGCCTTGTGGTTAGGCCATCTCTCCAAGAAACAGGAAGTTTTGGTTACGAACTGTGTTTTGTCTCCAAATCAGTTAATTTGATCAGTCTTTCTGCCTTCTCAGCATGGTGGCCTAACCACTGATTTAATAAATACCTCTGTGTCTCAGTCAGTCCCTAGGTGCTGCCAACAAAGGGAGATGGTGGCTGCAGAAGGGATCAATGGAAGCTCCTCAAGAACTGCCAGCATCACGGTTGCTCAGGATGAGTCCAGATGCAGCCAGGATAACTTGTCATGGGAAACTGAGCATATATCTGCAGTTATGAAAGGAAGAACTTTGTCATCATTAAATTTGGGCAAGAGGTGCCCAAGACACTCCAGGCAAAGAAAGGATCCAGACCTGAACTTTGTTATCTCCAGTTATCTCCATTCAGCAGAGGCAGCAATGAAAAAGAAGCCACTTTCCCCAAACATTAATTTCTTGTCTTTCATTTCAAATGCTTGAAAACTGAATAGTCCACGTTGAACATGCCAGATGTTTCCTTTTTTCTGCAATAAACTCTTTGACTTTTCTGGGACAAAAAAACCCCACAAAAAATAAACCAACAACAAATCAAAACAAAAACCCCAAACCCAAAGTAACAACATTTCTGAAACAGTTTGCCATTCTTTCCTTTCAGAGCATTTGGGGAAATTACTTTGTGCTTGTGAATGGCCACTTCCAGCCTTCACCACAGAAATCAAACAAAGAACTGCACTGACATCCCTAAAATCATTTCTCTCCTCACCAATGTAGCCAAGCAGAATACATATAGCAACTGCCCTGTATGAGAGGAAGAACGTGCTTCTTTTTTGCCTCCTCTCCATTCCAGTTTTCACCTCCATTTTTTCCTACATTATGATACAATAAGGACCTCATCTTGTGTTCTGGGACTTTTAGATTAACTCCAGAACAACAGACAGGAAGTGAGGAAACAGCATGGAATGATCCTAATGATGCAATTTTCCCTCTTTCCCCTGATTTTTCTAAGCTACATCCCTATTCAGCCACACTTTGAGTTACTGTCTCCTTGCAGTTGATTTAATTACTGAGTCCTGAAAACCAGAAGATCTTCAAGGTGCACCCTGCTTCTTGAAGCAATGTGTGCCTTGAGGCATTAGCTTCTTAATCCATAGCTCCTGCCTCTGCTTTGTCTGGGAATCTGGTTTACAGTGCCATGTGCCTTTGTGCCAGTACATATAAGCAACTATAAGAATCAATTTGCCTCCTCATCATATAAACCTCTGAAATGCTGAACCTTTCCAACATTTCAGGGGCATTATGCTTTTAGTGTATCAGTCCCTCAGCACACAGGTGACCTCTTGCTTCCTCCTGCCTTTTTCAAGATTTTTTTATCCAAATAATATCTATATATGTATTTAAAATGGTACTTAAACCCATTTTTGCTGTGGTCCTTATCTTACACCTGGTTTAAATTCAGGTGCTGACCTTAGGTGCTATGCATCACTAGACGCCAAGGGCTGCAAGAAATGACCCAGCCCTTCAAGAACGGGTTCCTCACCATGATGAAGGCAATGCAGGTGAACTTATGCCATTAAACACTGCCCTGTGGCCTGTGGAATCAGCTGTACTGTGCAAAAGTAATACAGTTGTACTTTATCGGTTAATGGCCATGTTAATGGTGATGTCTGTGCAGAGGAACCATGTAGCAAACCCAGCTGGAGACCCTGAGCAGGGCAAGAAAGAGCAGAACCCAGGAAGCAGGGGAGGAGGAAGCAAAATTGATTTTAAGTCCTGCCTGCTGTGGGAAAGCCAAGAAAACAGAGACGTGTGTGCGCTCAGCAGCTAGAGGGCAGGCTCATTTTTCCTTTAAAACTTGGTAAACATTTCCTTGCGGCTGCAGTGACTTCCAAAGTATTCAACAGAAGTGACTAAGGCATAAGTCACTCAGGACTAATTGGAGAAGTCTTCTGTGTATTAATTTAGGGAGGGGATAAAAAAAAAAAAAAAAAAAGAGAGAAAACCAAAATCACAGCTACACAAAACTAATGGTTGCTTTGAAAGGCTTGGCTTCTGCCAGCCGGGCCTATTTCTGACACAGTGGAGGGGCAGAAATCATGTCCAAGATGGGAATACTCCACAGATGTGGCCATGTGTCATTGGAAACACCCCATAAAGAGCACATATTGGCCTCCTGGGCTTCCATGATGGGAAAAACTAATTGAAAGGGTTTACAAATAGCACTCATCAAAGCATTCCAGGGGAATAACTTCCTTTTTTGGGTCTGGGGTTTTTTTTGCTTCCTAGTCAGAAGAGCACTTACAAGATGAGAGAACATGTGAAGTGAGCTAAGCAGTCTCTGCAGAGCTTGGTCTCAAGAGAGTTACATTCCATAATGCAAAATTTTCTGTTATTTTCTGTCACTGTAAGGCTTGGGAGCTCGGTTTGGGGTGGTGAGTGCAGCTGGAGCAGCCATGCCTGCCTGGTGATGCTGGGTGCGAGGCTGACAGGCTGGGAGCTGCCATTTTATGTCTTTAAAGGCAAAATCTTATTCTCTTTGTTGCTTCTTAAAAGAGACATTGAAAAAATCAGCTCTCTTTGCAGTGGAAACATCCTTACTGAAGTGTAAGAGGAGACTGCTTGCACTGCCTGGTATCACTGCTGACCCACTGTTCATACAATCAACAATTAGGCCAAGTAATACTACAAGTGGTGCCTGAAAGTTAACATAATTGTTGTAAATGTTTTCAGGTTCTCAGATAGAACAAGCCTGCAGTGAAATGTAAGTGCTTCTCCCTGTTCCCAAACACACGTGTGCCAAAGGGTTTGCTGGGGTACTGTGTCAGAAGAAGGGTTTCCTGCATGAAAGGCAAATAGGAAAGAAGCACTGTGAAACCACAAGCCAAGAAAGGTGGGGGAAAATGAAGCCCCAGCCTGAGCAGCGGTGGGAATGAAGCTGCTGGAAAAGCCCAGAGAGGGCCTTCGGGCTTCACATCGGCAGAAATCAAATTGCAGCTGTATGGCAAAAGGATGTCATGTTTCTTTTAAATTTCCTTATTTCTGTAGGTAACATTTCTACAGGTAACAAATTCTGCCTTTTCTATCCTACAGCTGCTGGTGAGTGGCAAGAGGCCACTCCATCAGGTGTTACAGTTGTTGCATTTGCTGATCAAAACAACCTGATGGGCACCCTTGATGGGCAGCAAAATGGGGGAAATTCACCAGAGCAGCAGGGCTTGGTCAGGGTCTTGGCACTTCTGTGAGCCAAAAATCAGGAAAGTCTCCAGGGGTACAATCTATTGAAAAATAAACAGTCTTGCATGGATGACATGCTGCACTGGACTGGAACGTGACAGCCAGGCTTAACATAAATACAGCCCTTGGAAGATACAGTTACTGAGAAAATGGTTGTTTGTACCGGACTTCCTCCTGCATATCTGCAAATGCCAATTCCTCATGGCTCAAGCATGGGCATCTGATGTGTGAGATGATATTAATCACTTATATAGAGAAAGACTCGAAAGAAATTTGGATTTCGATATTTAAGATGCCATTAGAGGCTTCTGACCCTGGGAACAGAGAAAGCCATGAGAAATGCTTACCTTCTCCCTGCTCACCAGAAAAATGGCAGAGGTTTCTGTGAAAAAGTACCAGCAAAAGGCAAGAGGAGAGACAGGTGTTTAAATACAGCTATGTGTCAATTCAGGCAGCTGGGAGAGGGCAGGTGGAGATTGAGCTGCAAGCAGACAGACTGGTGGGAGGACTGCCTGCTGCCCTCCTCTGCCCTGCCTTTCTCTTTGGATTATGCTCACAGCCACATTTCAAATGACACAGTTAAAAAACCCAAAAACTTGCAGGCAGCATCCACAGCAGCACCTGATTTCCTCACAGGCTGCTGCTGCTGGAGGGCTGCTTCTGGCCCTGTCCTGTGGCTCAGTCACTGCTGTGTTTATATGACATTTTATCTTCCTGGTAACTGTTGCCTCTAGGCTGGTATGGCTCCAGCCTTCTTTTGCCTTTTTATTTTTTCTTTTATAGGGGGTACAAAGCACTTTCTACATTGTAAGGTCATATCTGATGATGAAGAACAAGCAAGCACCATCACACAGCACATTTATTTTTCTTGTTTAACAAAAGTGTAAAACCAGGCCATGAACAGAATGGGAATATTTCATCCTGAGTTTTGCAGACAGAAGAGATGCCAAAGCAGAAATAGAGGGAAAACCTCCTAGCCGTCACTGCTAGCATCAAGTCCCAACATCAGATTTACCAGTGTCATTAAAAACAGCCCTGGTCCAAGTCCCCACCTCCAAATGCAGGAAAATTAAGCTGAACTGATGCTCAGTGAGCAAATTTTCCCTACTCTCAAATATGAACCCAATGACAAACAAACAGTATTTTTCTTAAAGTGGAAAAGAAGGAAAACTGAACAGGGAGGTGATTGAGTACATTGGTGGGAGCAGCTCCTGCTGCTACTGCCCATTGTAACGAGTGCCTGCCTCAGCTCATGCCTGGGCTCTCCCAGCACCAGAACCTTTGCTTGATGCTTGGTATTGGCTTCAGGACCCACACAGAGTTCAGCTGCAGGGAAAGATGAGCTGCCTCTTGCTCAGGAGAAGAAATGTTGCAGCAGCTGCTTCTTTTTCTCACATTTACCAAAATCTGTCTTACCTTGAGTGCCCTGCTCCTTCATTTGCCGCCTGTCTTGCACATGGGAAGCCCATGCTGGCAGGGCCATTTGCCCCAGGGACTCCAAGACAAGGTTAGAGACATGTCCACGGCTGAGGTTTCTTCTATACATTCTCCATATAATGATATAACTCCTTTCTACCAGAAATACCTCTAATATAGAAGAACACCACCAAACCCAAGCACCTACCTGTTGGTCCCTCTCATTTCTCTCATATACCCCACCAGATCTCCATCAAACACCCTCCTTGTGAGGGTCCCTCCCACCACCCCATCCTGGGGCTGTCCCCTGCCCATGTCCCCCTGCACGGTGAAACAGGGCTGCTGCCCCTTGTGTTGCCTCCCCCTGGGTGGTTCCCCACCATCCACATGGCACAGAGGAGAAGCCAGGGAGCAACGCTAGTGGCAGCAGCTGAAATTATCGATCCAGAGCAATTGCAAAACCACAACAAAAGTCACAACTCTAAATGTACAAGGTCCAAGACCAGAAGATGTGTGTGCTGAAATCTGCTGTATAAAGGCAGAAGAGATACAAGGGAGAGAGGAAAGCATGTTGCCAAAATGCCTTAAAGGAGGTCCAAAGGCCAGCTACCTAAAAGTAAGTTTATTCATGCCTCCACAATCCAATCTCCCCATAATCCCTACAGAAGCAGAACCAGGAGTACACAGCCCATGGGCACTGGAAACTGCTCCCTAAGCATTGCTATTTAAAAAGGTCTTGTTACCTCACCAAAAAAGCAAACATGCAATACCTATTTGCAGTTTAAAATCCCATGTAAAGACAAGGTCATGGTTACAAGGTGAACACCACCACATCTGCCTACTCTTTCTCACTTTGCTGAGCCTCAGCTGAAGGAAATACCCATCCTCTGTTGTTTATACCAGCAGAAGGTAAGTATATAAAATACCTCTGCCTGACAGCAAAGGCCTGCTTTGGACTGATCCTCCCAGTTCATTCCTGCAAGCCAAGCTGCTGGAAACAACTTTTTGTCAGGATTAACCAGGGCAGACTCAGATCTGCCCCAGTTAATAATCAGTATTAAAGGAGACCCAAAGCTTCCTGGTGCTTCCTCATTTGATCCCACTGTATGATGTTCCCCAGCTCCCCACCTCCAACCTCTCAGACAGGATCCTTCAAAAATATATATATAAAATGACAACAGCAGGACACTAATTTTGAGCAAACTTGTCATTGATTATAATAAAACAATCTGCTAGCCTAGGGCCCTGTCTGGGATTACACATGCACATTCACAGAAGACACATGAGAAAGGGCTGACAGAGCAATTGCCTTTATAGTCATCTCCCAGATGGCTGAGATGCTGGATGGTTTAGCAATTCACTGCACAGAATTCCTTATAATAAAGAAGAGGGAGTGATGTCTCCCACAGAGATGCAAGGGAGGACCTGGTGGTAGATACAGGAGTCGACCCATGCTTTTGGTAGCGCATTTGTAACCCAGCCTGACAGGACATTGCATGAAAGGAGCTACATCTTTGTAGCCAGGTTCCTGGTAATACAAAGCTTCAGAGGCAAAGAGCAAGCTGAGGCCAGCTGAACCACAGCATGCTCAGGCTGTTTGTGATTTATTTAAAACAGAGCTCCTTTTAATAAATCTCAGCTGTGTCCTGGCTGGTGGCTGATCTCCCATGGCTGCAGCACAGGCAGAGGTGCAGCACCCAGTGATGCCAGTGCTGTGGAGAAGGCTGCAAATGCAGCCAGGTCTTTGGCTGGGGCAGCTGCTCTCACTGCACTGACTTCCAGCCGTCCATCACAGCCTACACAGATTTCCCCTGTGGTAAGGAGCACAACCGGGTAGCAGGATCAATCACACCCCTGTCTAACAGGTTGTTAAGGCAGGAAGCTTTCCATTAAGTCAGCAAGGGTGTTAATTTATAGCATGTTTGCTACTTCTCTCCAAATATTCTTCCAGATGAGAGCTCACTCCCTCACGCTTGTTGCACATTAAGGGCAAAGATTAACAAGTGTTTTAACTGCAGCGGTTGATGCAGTCCTTCGCCCTCCCATTGTGGGCTCCTGGCCTCCACTTCAGGTTGAGCTGCTGCTCAAACTGCATCAGGAGATTTGTCTGGTTGAAATAAAATCCAAGGAAAACATGTATATGTATATATTTTTTGGCCTCAGAGTCGCTATTTATGGATTTAGTGGTGTAAATTACTTAGAGCATTGCAAATGCAAAGCTAAATTTTGCAAAACCTGACATTTGGACAAGTTGTTGTGTACCAAGAGATAATCAGTAGCGGAGTCTGAATACACCAACACAGAGCTACCTTCCCACTCATAAATGCTATGAATTTTGTCAGATTTTTGGTACCAAAAAGATTTTCTCAGAGTTGAACAACTGAAGGTTTGTTGGTGGACTAAGGGCAGAAAAACCTAATCAGCAATGGAATGAATAATAAATGTATAGAACATTATTAGTTTGTTGTTTGGGGAAATGCAATTATTTACATTGTATATGCTATAGGAAATTTCTGTTAATTGCATTTATGAGGTGAGATCACTAACAAAATACTTCAGGGTACAAACTTAACACATAATGTTAATGTAGCCATGCTGCATTTTCATGTTTGCAGCAAGGATCATGAGAGTTATCCAACAAAATAATGGTTTCATCGTAACTCATTGGCCTGTACCAGTTCATGTTAATCAAAGGGGTTTTTTTTTTCTTTTTAGTGTAGTGACTCTTCATTATTACAAAACTTCAATGGTCTGAAATGGACCTGAATGACTCTTGGACCACAAAGAGCCAGGATTCTGGAGCTGTACAATGCCACCAGGCACTCCTTTCCAATGCTTTGCATTTTGTAGAACTGTTTACTTGTCATACAGTGATATGACATACAACAATATGGTGTCATTGTGCTTGTTCCATCCAAGTAAAAGGCAGTAGACAATTAGGTCCACTTTTATCCAGAAAGACATGTTCAATCCACTGCTTTTGTTCCAGTTTGTTGTGCAAATGCAGATGTAGGTAATGGGTAATAAGCCTGTAACAGCAGCTGTTGCAAACCCATGCTCAAGAAGAGGTAAGTCAGCAAGAAATGAAAACAGAAACTAGACTACACATAATGGTGATCTCTTTTTTGCATGACACGAAGAGATTAACAAGTGACAAGCTCTTGTCCATTAATAAACCTCTTAGAGGTGGGAAATAATAAGAAAATGTCGATATGATTTGCATTGCTTTCACATTTGCAATAGCCAGAAGGAATCCCCAAAACAAAAACAGGAAACCACTGGACTTCTTTTGGTGCAAAGAAGTGCAATGGTATTACTAACGAATTCCTATTTCATGTGCCAAATATCAGCCAAAGAAAGGCTTTTTGACTAGTTAGTAAATGCTTGAAAGCCTGAGATTACTACAGAAAAGCTGGCACAGTAGTAACTGCTGACAGTTGCTAGCGGAAGTCATTGCAACACCAGCCCTTGTCCCTCTTTCTGTTGCAGAGCCATCTTACATGGGTGTGGATAAAATCAGTCATTTCTTCCAAGATCAAAATGTCTCATTTTCATTGACACCCTTCTTCTCTCAGGAGTGGGAGTTTCACAGCAGAGGTATCTTTCCCTCTCTGAATGTAGAGTTGGTTCATGTATTGTCAAAAAACACCGTCTGTCCAGCATCCCATCACTACCCACTTGCACTTTGTGCAAAAATACTTAAATTCAGTGCTCAGCTGTTAAAACATCAGGGCTGTTCTAGGGAAGGGAAATCTAGGGAAGATTTATTCCATGGGTAGAGCCTTGGGTCACACTGCCAGAGCTCCTCAGACAGGAGCAATCTAGCAGATACCAGGATTTTTTTGCCACGTGAGTGCTGTGTGAGATGAGGATGGCAGCCATGAACACTTTCTGCAAAGAGTGCATTTTCTATAGGCAATAGCTCCCCTTCTGATGCCATTATTAACAAGAAAGGCAGTGTTATCTCTTAAGAAAAGGCATTTGTATCCTCTGCCAGTGGAGAACGGGCAGCAGAAGGTGGCAGTTGGCAAGGCCTCTGTGCTGTCCTTCCTGAAGCAGAGCAGAGAGCGTGTCTTGGTAGCACAGAATGGAGAAGAAGCCCAACCCCTGAACAAAACATCCCTGGATTGCAGGAGCAATGCTGTTCCCTCCTGCTGTGCAGAGTAGCATCACTGCAATGAATTGAGTTGCACCATGCAGAGATAAGAGAATTGCAATTGGGGAATCATGGTGATAGTGCCTGGCTGGCCTGTGAGGCATGGCTGCCTTTGAACATGGTTATGAGCAATGACATTGGGCAACATAATGACAAATGTGAGCAGGCCTACTTAGGTAGGAGGTCTACTTAGGAGGTCTACGTAGACCTTTGTCACCTACCTCAGGTGCTCAGCAATGTGTTCAGGTCTGTAGTATGGACCAGCCTGAAGGGAGAGAGCAAAAAACACACTGTCCTGATGAGAAAAATGACTGGAAAAAACATGAATATTCCAACATGGAGAAGAAGCAAAAATCTGGAACCAGGAGCTGGAGTCAGTCATTGCCACGTGCATTTTTTGGAATGGCACAGACCTATTGAAAGCTTTCTGTTATGCAAAAAGGATGTGGCAATTTCTGAATGTCGTTGAAGCCAACTCTAGCTTCCAAATTAACTCCTTGTCTCTCTAACCATTTCATTAGAGACAGCCCACTTAAAATTCCTTGAAAGCAAGAAAAGGTACAATGTACTACTTTCTATTTTTCAGCTGGGAAGCCTAACCAGAAAGTTAATCTCTAAAAGTCTTCAGGCTGGTTAAAACTGCTTCCAGTGGTTGAATTCCATGTTATTGCTACTGCAAGGCTTAACTTTGCCAGGACTTCCACAGAGCTGGGATGTCAACAGAATGAAGACATTGCATGATCAACTGTGCTTTACTGGTGAAAGAAAGCAGTGAAGAAAAGTAGAGTTTTCAGACTGACTATGCTCCTTCTTGAAAAATCAACACCACTGGAAGACCATTGGCTCCTTATGAAGTTCCTTCCGTTGTGGACCATCTTAAAGATTGTTGGAAACAGAAGGTATTGCAGCCCTATTCATTCCCGTTAAACAAAAGGGACCAATTAATGTATTTTATAGAATCAACTATCCGGAACAATAGAATCCACCACCCAAAGCACGGGCACATGACGCAAGTCTTCTGGGGGAGCTGAACTATGCCGGCAAAATGCATTACCGGGTGTTGCTTGGTAGTACAAATGGTGTGAACCACTGGCTGGAAAAAAGCTTGGGGCTGCAAGCAAAGTGTTTCCTCGTGTTCAGCAAAGAAGACAGTGCCTGTCCTTTGTAAATAAACAGCTAGGTTTTGAAACAATCCTGACGCTAAAGAATTAAATGAACCAATCCAAACTTTGGCTAACCACTAGGGTCAAAAAGGGATAATAAATCCTCTTTTTCCTGTTAACAAACCCCACAACTTTATTTCTAAAGTCTTCAAAAAATGATGTCATAAGTAATTTTGAAAATTCCTAAGTGTTACTGCTGTTGCCTGGCAGGAGCATCACATCCTGTCCCTTCTCCTCCAGTGTCACTCAAAACAGGCCTTGCAGCATGTACAGCCTCACTCCTGGCAACAAAGTTTTGCTACAGCTCTGTTTGCCACAATTACAACCATTTGGCAGAGTGCTGGTAGTGTCAGAGAGTACAAAGAAAGAGTATGGCTTTTCTGGATGGCATAGGCTGCAGATGACAAACATGAAGGATGATGGTTGCAATAAATCTGTGAATAAATCTGAAGGATACTCTGAGTCCTCAGAGTGGGGAAGGCAAGGAAAGGGCAGAAAGGTTGGCAGCAGAGGAAAGCCAGAGCAGAGAACTGCAAGAGGAGGAAGGTGACTAACTTTAATGACAACACAGCATTATTGGTAGGAAAAATGAGGGCAGATGGTGAAGAACTCAGGGAGAACCTTATGAGACAGTGACCTGCTCATATAATGGAAAATGAAATGCAGTCTAGACAGATATAAAGCAAAGAATGCATTTAGGAAGAAGCAGCTCCAGCTACATGTATAAAACATGATCTCTGTGCTGGCTCAGGGAAGCCTTGGTAGAGCAATTGTAGACACTTCCTTGAAAATATTGAATCACTGCTCAGTAACAGTCAAAGAACAAATGAATGATAGGGGGTTTTCAGGAAAGGAAAAACCAACAAATTAGCCAAGATCACTGTGCTGCTGTATAAATCAATTGTTCACTCACACCTTGAATACTCTTAACAATTCTTACCTCTCAAAAAAGTTACAGAAGAGCTTGAAAATGTTCAGAGAAGAGTAACAAGGTAAGCAATGGTGTGGCTCAACTTCTGTACAAGGAACAGTGCAGGAAATTGGGGCTTCTCCAGCTGGAAAAGGTATGAAATGGAGGACACTGTACACAGAAAGCTATGAAATTATTAATTACAGAGAGAGAGTGGATAGAGATCAAGTGTTGATTGTGTCTCCAGGACAAGAATAAGGGACCAGATAACAAAGCTGGTAGAACCCAAATTCAAAGCAAACAAAGGAAGTTTATCGTGCAGCTGGCAGTGGACTGGCTGATGAGGTTCTTTCCAAAGCACGCTGGGATTGCAAGGAGCTTACATGCTCTCTCAAGTATCTGGAGAAATCCATGCCACAGACAAACCACAGCAGGTTCCAGAAATCCTCTTGGCTGAAAATAGCTGGAAGCTGCAGTAGTATTAAGGGAGAAATGATAGATATGTTACTTCTGTTCTTAATTTTTTTGAGGAGTTTGCTAATGGCCACCGTTGGGTTGGATGGTCTAAAGCAGCACAGATGTTCTTACATGGAGTGAAAACAGGTGAGATAGGAGTCATGTAAAGAGGGGCATCCCAAAGGGAGCAAAGGTTTCAGCACGCAGCAAAGCAGGAGGTGAAGTCTGGGGTTTGGGTGAAACTTGCACAGTCAAACTGCAGTGCAAAAGTGTAGATAAAAAGAGAGGAGAAAAACCGCAATTTCAACTCCATCAATGTTCAAGCTGAGCCCAGACATGCCCCACTGTAATCAGGAGCAAACCTTCCACTAACTCCAGCAGATCAAGCCCTAGAGACATAAAGGCAAGCAGGCAAGTGAGAAGTTTCAGGGTCAAAGAATTTCTCCAAGATACCAGGAGACATAGCACAGGTGAGTCTGTACAGGCAGAATTTGCAATTTATCTGTGTTTGCTATCTATCTGCCAGATCCACATGTCCTGGTTGGATCCAAGTAAATTTGGAATTTAAAGATATTCCTTCACAGAGTCTGCATGATCCTAAATAATTACTTTGTAGGTATTGCCCACAGCACGGTTATTCTTAAAATCTTTTTAACAGGCACTTTGAAATAAGCAGTGTTGCCTCTACTACACTCCGAATGTGATATAATCCATCAGTGAGAAAGTTATGGAGTTGTGGCCCCAAGGCAAGGTGCAAAGCCCCCCCAAAGGCCAACAGTTTCAATTTTCCTTAATTAAGGGTGTATAAGTTTAAGAAATATGGACTCAAAGTGTTCTTTTTAAATGGAAGGAACCACTATACATTAGTTACCCAAAGCACTGGTTATTGCATCAATCAGCAAAATAAATATGTTTCTTCCCAGAACTGAAGAATGCTTCACATTCCAGTGGACATTCCTAAATATCATGATTCTCTCCTACAGACAGACAATCATTTTGGGTAATGACCTTGAAATTAGCCTTTCCTGTTCTGTGGTTGTGTTTTTCTGTAGGACTGATCTTGATTTGTTTGGTTTATGACTCCCACATGCAGTTTCTCAATAAATGCTCACATTATGGGCAGTATTTTGAGAGAAGAGTCTTTCATTCTTTCAGCTGAAGCAGACAGCTTTTTCTTGGAGTGCTGAAAACAAAATCATTTTTAGAAGCTGATCTGATTAACTGGGTTAAACTAGAAATGTGCCAAATTGCTCTGCAGACATGGCATAGCTGCTGACCTGCACCGAGGCTGGAAATAGTTCTAGGCTGTGATGTGCCACATCTGTTCACGTCAGCTGTGCACTGGGTAACGCACAAAGGAAGTGGCTTGCCGAAAAATATCCTTCAGCTTAGGGCTCAAAAAGTTTCCTGTAAAACCAATTGCTTGGTAGGAAATCAGCCTCCCAGACTCAAGGAAGAGTCATGTAATTTTTCACAGAATTTATCAAGATTTCTCAGTTTTCTTGCAGTGTACCATGGTAGCATGCACAGACTGACATGTGGCATCCATATGAAGAGCTTTACAGACATCTGCCCCGCTGAGCCCACCTGGCCCTGTTATTGGGCCTGATGCCACTAGCCCTCAGCAACTCAGGTTTTTTCTTCTTTTCACTATTAAGACTTTTTTTTTTTTAAATAGTTTGCAGTAATTTGTCTCTGGCACCGCAGTTTGACATCTCTGTGTGTGCCTTCGTATCATGTTTGATCCCCTGCATGCTGCTCAGGTACCCACTTTGCAAAGCTGAGCATCTCCACATAGACCACACCTTGATCCTCACTATTCAAGGATGCACTTAGTAGCAGGAGGTTGCAGTGGTGGGTCTCACCCAGCTTCTCAGTATCCATCCTCCTGTTTGTCTTCCTTATCACATCCTCTCTTCTTACACATTTTCAGTGGGGAGGGGAAGCTGGCATGAGAAGACAGATGTTGTGAAGAAGAGCAGATCTACCCCAGTGCAAAGCCTCACAGTCACTGAGGGCATGGCCTGACAGAGCTTTTATTAACAGTTTGGAACGAGGAGCTTCAGAGCTCATTCATGCTGTAGTCCGGTGAGCACTTTCCTTTGAAAGGAGTGTCTCCCATCTGTGCCTTCAGTCTATTTTTGGGCTGTCTTCATATCATGCCATCACAAGCCAACATGCAGCTGCACTGTGATCTGGCCTGGGGAACTGATCTGGCTAAAAACTCACCCAGCTGAAAGGAAAAGAAAAAAAAAAGTTATTTTCCAGCCAGCTCAGTTCTCTGATCTCATTTACCACATGGCAGCACTAACAGTTATACCAGCACCAGGGAGGTAACCTCTTCCCACAGATGTGTTGACTGCTGCCAACTCTTCCTCAAGCAGCTACCCGAGCCTTTGCCCCATGGACATTCTCCTCAGCAGGTATTAGGTGTTCTCATTTAATTTCCACTACTCAGGTAATGCTAGCTTGTGTAGACAGGCAACGACACATGGACACCTAGTGTGTCATTTAAGGAGGTCTTGCTAGAAAGCTCCCGTGTGGCAGGGTCTGCCAGTACTCTTCCCTTGTAAATGCAAAGGCAGTAGGAGAAATGTTTCTCTGAGTGCTTCCTGCTTCACTTCTTGTCTTGTGCTTCCTTCAGGAATTTGAGTAAATAGTTTATAGAGGTAGTTTCCCCGCTCTGCTCCGCATTCCTGTTAACCAGTGGATGGAAGCAGCCTTCTTCCCTGTGTTGTGACCTCCGGTCCCAGAGAAGTTGTTTGACACTAAATTACTTCCCCTTTAGCACAAATTACTGGGTGGAAAAAAGAAGCTGGTAACATGTGACCCACTTGCCACACACTACAGCTCTGTCAGTTAATAGATGTGACCTTTGTGACTAATGCAGTGCTGGGAGGTACTGGGAGGGTGTGTTAAATCCCTCCCTCCAGCTCAGTTGTCATCCTCATCATCTCATTCCCCATCCAAGTGAGGAAGCTGTAGGTTCAAAGCCTGCCAATTACTGCAAGACACACTGCTGGGCTGGGTCCAAAAATCAGCCAAAAGATGAAGGATTGGGGCCATGAGGTGTCAGCAGAGATCAGCCCCATGCTGCACTGTCCTCATGCCTGGAGCTTGGCCCCCACTGGGGTGGCAGCCCCACCACTCCCCTCATGATGCAGGTCTGATGGCTGCAATGATGTCATCCCAATCCTCTGGCAGAGTCTCTTCCCACCCTCTGCCTGCAGATAACGAGCTCTAGGCTCAGACACAGACTGGATGGATTTCTGTTTGCAGAGCACATGTGGATGCCAAGTGGCCTTGCAACATTTGAAGTGTCAACTCCCAGTGAAGAAAAAGCACCATGATCCATTGAAACTACCCTGCAGCTGGACCTGAGGCCGGGAAGTTTTCTTCCCCAGGTCTTTGACTCGGTTAATTCTGTAACAGACCTTGTTGTTTAACCCAGCGGAGTGCAAGGAGCTCTTTCCATTGCTCACACCCTGTAAACCACAACCAACCCACCAAATGTTTTCACTGATAACATCCCACACCAACACTGCACCCTCCAGTCTCCCTCCTCAGGCCTCTTGTCCTGTCCCAAAGCCCCTTCTCCTCCCATCATCCCTCAAACCCTACTCTTCTTTCCCAACCCTTGCCCCAGCCCCAGTCCTTCCTCCCCCTATTCCTGAGGCTTCTCCCCTCTGCTCCCTGAGAAGCCACATCCTGCATCCTCAGGGCAGCACACACCTTGAGATGGGAAGGGAGGGGGCATCTCCCCAAGCTCAGCCCCATGGCCGTCCTTTGTGGACTCTTGCACTGATGTGCTGAGTGCCGCTGCCTGGTTGTGGTCCCCGCCTTTACAATATTTCTATTTTCAGTGGCTGGGGGCCAGCATCAGGCCTGGGATGCAGTCACAGACCCCATTTAAAGCAATAGGCCAGTGCTCCCTATAGACAGAAGGAACACTTATAATTTTATAGGGATGGAAAAATCAGCAGACAATGGAAACTTTTATCTTGGGTAACAAAGTGCAGGGTCAGACAACATTGCATCCCCATCACGGAAACTTGTAGGGAATTACCAAGCTGTAAATGCTGAATCTGGGGCACGTGCCAAGATCCGCATGTGCAGTAGGCAGAGGACACATAAGCAAGGAGAATGCAATAGGGAGACAGAGTTGTACCCTTATCCTGAACGTCCAGATAACACTGGCAAGACAAGCTCGGGGACAGCAGGGGAAATCCCCATGGGGCTGGTGTGCCGGTGAGTGCTTCCTGTGGCAGTGCACTGGGCCAGCACACCAATGGCCACATCGAGCACAAGGGTGAAATAGGGCTTAAAATAATTTTGCCAGTGGCAATGAAGTTGTGGTGGGAGTGGATCCCACCATCCTCAGGGCAAGATCTGCCAGGCAGTGAATCATCCTGTTTCTTTTCGCTTACCTGTCCCTCCTACATTTCATAAACTTACAGTGAATTTGTTGCCTTTCATTGACTTGTGGTTGTGAATTTCCTCATTCCTTACTCTGCTTTGCAGATATTGTCCCTTTGCAAGAACTGTCATTTAATTAAAGAATTAAAACCCTATGGAAACCCATAGGTGGAAGGCATACAAATCACAGTGCTACCGGCCTCAAAAGTTCAAGGATCATTATCAAAATTTTAGAAATAAAGATTTTTTCTGAAGATCAGCTTTGTATCTCTTTCCCACTTGCATGAAAGAGGCATTAGTTTCCCAAAGGAGCTGGCTTTTGTGCTGCAGCTCTGGCACCTCGGGGTTTCCTCTGCAGGTTCAGTTGAGCTCCCTGCCCTTTGTTCCTTCATCCTGACCCTGTGCCACCACCTCTGCTCTGCTAGCACAGCTTTAAAGCAAACCTGCCTAGATGGTTGATCTGCCTGAAAAATACTCCCTGTTATTTAAAAAAAAAAGAAAAAAAACAACAAAGCAACAAAACAAACCACTCTCAATGTTTCGCTGAATTATTTCCCCAAGATTATAGTACTCTTATCTGATTCACCACATACAGAGCAGCTGCTCTAGCACAAGGAAAAGATGCAGGAGCAGCAGAATGGTGGAGAGGTAGTGGCAGTGGCCAACGCTGCTGCTTTTTTCAATGTTGTTGCTGAAAGTGAAGCCACAGACTCACTCTTGTATCCAGCCGCTCTCCAAGGCCTGGTTACTCAATTTGTTTGTGCCCTTCTCCCTCCACACATATTATTCTGTCCTCCAACAATTAATTATGAATGAACATGACCTACATAGATGCTCCTCTTTCATTTGCCCTATGTCACTGTCAGGGATCCAGCACCCTCCACTGCCCCTTGACAGCCTGAGGGACAGGGACTCCCCCTTCACTGCCAGCCAGGCATGAGGGTGATGGCAATGGTTCCTCCCTGCTCTCCCACATAGAGTGAAAGAAAGGGTGAGGTGAGCTGAGACACCTTGGCTTTATAGGTGGGAAAGGCAGAGGTTCAGCCATTCGGATGGTGGAATTGCCATCTTTGGAGGTACCCTAGAATCATAGAATTGTCTAGGTTGGAAGGGACCTTTGAGATCATCTAGTCCAACCATCAAGCTAATTCTGATAAAAACCAACAACCCATCACTAAACCATGTCAGTGAGCACTATGTCGACCCATCTTTTAAATACCTCTAGGGGTAGTTCCTCAATCGTTTCCCTGGGCAGCCCATTCCAATGTTTAATAATCCTTTCAGTGTAAAAATTTTTCCTGATATCCAATCTGAACCTCCCCTGGAGCAATTTGAATCCATTTCCTCTTGTCCTACCACCTGTGACTTGGGAGAAGAGACCGATCCCTGCCACTCTACAACCTCCTTTCAGGTAGTTGTAGAGAGTGATAAGGTCTCCTCTCAGCCTTCTCTACTCCAGGCTGAACAACCCCAGCTCCCTCAGCCTCTCTTCATAAAGTTTACTCTCCAGATCCCTCGCCAGTTTCGTTGGCCTTCTCTGGATCCACTCCAGCACCTCAATGTCTTTTCTGCGGTAATGGGCCCAAAACTGGACACAGTACTTATGATGTGGCCTCACCAGTGCTGGGTAGAAGGGGACAATCACCTCCCAAGTCCTACTCACCATGCTATTCTTAATACAGGCCAGGAAGCTGTTGGCCTTTTTGTCCACATGGGCACACTGCTGGCTCATGTTCAACCAGCTGTTGACCAACACCCCCAGGACCTTTTCTGCCGGGCTGCTCTCAAGCCACTCTTCCCCAGGCCTGTAGCACTGCATGGGGTTGTTGTGTATTTAAAAGAGGGGTAGAAGTGGTGCTGAGGGACATGGTTTATTTGTGGTTTTGACAGTGTTAGGTTGATGGTTGGACTCGATGATCTTAAAGGTCCCTTCCAACCCAGGCAATTCTATGATTCTGTGATTCTGCAAGTTGCTCTCTTCCTCCTCCCTCCCCATCTGCCTCCAGGGTCCTGCTTTGGGCAGCATCGCTGAACTCATCCCCAGGGGATGGGAAAGAGAGGCTGCAAGACAGGGGCAGGAGTTTTCACTTAGGCAGGGCAGCCTTTGCAAGAGATGCAGTGGTGGTTCTGGGATTAGTCCAGCAGGAACTGTGCCGCTCAAAACTGAGACCTTCCTTTACCTCTTAACTTAAGAAAATTCTTATTCTTTGAGGCCCACGGGAGTTGTATTGTTGTCTTCAGTGAGGGCTCACTGTAGCGTTGCTTTGCTGCCTCTGCAAAACAAACTTGTGGCACCACTTTGGGTGTTTAATATACAACATGGCTTTAGGCCACGAATATACAAACTCTACCTGGAAATGCAATTTTTTTACTTTAAACTTAAGACTAGCTCCTTTTCTCTAAGCAATTCTGTGTATGACTTTTGGTTTACAAGGAAAAATTCCGGTGACTAGAAAGCCAGGTCCCAGAAATTTTCCTGAGCCACAAAACCACATATGCCTCATGGAAGAAATGCCATGTGCTCTGGCACTGCAAAGACCTTGGTTTTCCTCTCTCTGCCATTCTGTACTCTCCGAGTTGTGCAGTGCTGGGGGTGCCACTGCCTCTCTCCTGCCACCAGATTTAGGGAAGGCTGTGAGCTCAGCTTGAGAAATCAGGGACAAACTACAGGATAAGTAAAGAGTGTTACTACTGTTAACGTTGGAATGTTTCACCAGCTTCATCAGACTTTAGTCTTAGGAATGGAGAAAAAACATCATGCAGTTCTCCTCATCCCAAAATAAATACAGCCAGCGTTCAAAACAAACAGGAAAAAAAAATGTAAGTATTGTCTGCCAGGAACAAATTTGTAAAATGAGCTATTAAAATATTTACTGTACGCAAAGGACTTTGCCATCCATGAGCCTTCAGGATCATTTTGGAGATTCTTATTTTAAACACTAGAAATGCACAACAATTTCTGGTTGGAATAATCTCTTTATGTTATCTTCAGTGGGCTACACGGAAACATGCTAAAACTGCATGTTGTCCTTGACGCTGAGCTCCTCCTTGTACCAACCAGCAGTAATTCTCGTTATCAGACACATTGTAATGTGCTTTGCAGCACACTCAAGGCCAAGAGTTAGCTGGGGGATGCAGCAGGATTCTCTTGAATTGTTATATTATTTTGCTATCAAAAGTCTTAAGAGAAAGGTTGTAGGAGACGACTGTCCTGACATTTTCACTTTATTACCACACATCCAAATAGGACATCAAGGGAAATCAAAGGAATCAAATAATATATCTGTAGGAAATATACTTGCTATGAGGCGCAACTTGTTTCTGCAAGTCCATTCTTGAAGCTTTTGTGTCAGGCTTCTTAAATACACAGCAATACATCTCAGGGTCTATTTTCAGTGGTCTTTAAAGGGATAGATTGGAGTGTCCCATATGGCACATGGACATGTGACCAGTGTGAGCTAGGTAAAAAGCTCCTGAAGTAATGTTCCTGCAGGACAGATGCTCAGATCCCAGCTTGGACTGGTGCTATACTAGGGATTCTCCATGTTTCCCACAGTCACTGCTCAATCAGCCACATTTTCATCCACTTCTAGTTAAGGGTATAAGCTAACTCTGCTGCAACAGGCATAGCACGCGTATCAGGACACGTGTCCTCCCAATTGTTCAGAATGTCTGTGGGTGGCTATGGTGTCAGAGGCATAACATGATCCAGATTAGATGAAACCAAGAGATAGGTATCTTCCAAATATCCATCCTGAAAGAAGAGACAAACAAGATCTCTGCTGCGGGACACCGGGGCAGGACATCAGGAACAGCTGCACTCACCCTTCTCACAGTCTTCACATCAGTCAAAAATCCAAGTCATTGGGAAAACATTTTTGCCCTTCGTGCTAATAATAATTTAAAAATGTAAAGTAATGGTTTCACAGCTCTGATAACTGTGTAACTGGTCCATCTGGAGGTGGGTGGCAGGGGATATGTAGGGCTTGCACTGGGCTGCCCCAGGCACAACCTACATATGCAGGAGCTGGCTATGATGCAACCGTCTCCCCACCTCCCCACTTCCTTGACAGTGCTGGAAGCAGTGATGCCCACAGCTTATTCAGCATATTTTGGAGATCTCAGAAGTAGGAAGGGAAGTGCTGAGAGACAAACACACAGGCGTGGCTGGCATTTGAGGGAACTTGCCATTCATGATAAGGAACAACCCATAGGAGTGCACAGGGCGTCTCACACTTGGCTCTCCATTGTCTGTGCAAGTACGCTTTTTGCCAGTTCTCCAGATTTTATTACAGTTTCCCGGTATTTGCTCTTTCCCTGAAATCCAGTTTGCAGAGTCGTGGTGAATATGAACTTCATATTAAAGTTCCCTGTTTGAAGTTATAAAGGTATAACAACTCACAGTTTAAACAGCTCTAAAGGGTTAACAGTATCTTGGAAGATATTTTCAGTGCTTACCAGTTGCAATAGATAATTATGTGTCTGAAGAGATTTGCAATTTGTTTCTAAGTAAGACTTCAAAAACTTTCTACTGAGACATCTTCAAAAACTGCTCAGCTTCATACATAATTTAAAAAATCACATTTATACATGCATTTAAAGTGTCATTAAATTACAGGAGCACTTCCACTTCCATGTTGAATTTTAAATTTGAGAATCTTCTGGCTGGGGAGAAAAGATCAACCCTGAAGGCTCAGGAAACAGAATGAGCATGAACACTGTTACACTGGCTGTGTCTTATCTCATTCTTCTGACATCCATGCCATGAGTTTGTTCTTAGATGTATTTGTGACTGACTGGATGGCTGGTTTGCCAAACCCTGACTCTACTTCAACAGTCTACCTTAAAATTTATAGCCCAATATTAGCAGATTTAAGTCTTGGATATTGTAGAGCAGCAGGGAGCCTATGGCTGACCATTATGTTATTTGATCAGATTGTTTAATAGATTGCACATGGAGGACATCCAGTTTACACCTTTCCTTTCTTCTTTCTTTTTTAAGTAGAATGGGTTCTATTCAACAGGTACATGGGGTGTTTCAGCATATACATGGTGGGAAAGAGCTCCAAACCCAGCAGTATGTCCCTTACTCAGCACTGACTCCCTCCCTGTGTGTCTGGGGCAGATCATTTAAACTGTGAGTCCCAGCTTACAGCTTAAAGTCTCCCTATCCCGGGCAGCAAACTGCCCAAAGGGTTCAGCATCCTGTGCAGCTGCAGCCTCAGTCCTCTCAGGTGCTTCAGGTAGGTCCAGGTGCCACTGCTTTGTGATCATCATACCAGAGAGTGTCTGGCAGTATCAGGAATACATTTGATGCTCATTAGGCAATGAGTAATGGCACTTCCCTTATCAAAATATGCATTTCTCTCTTCAGAGCTAATTCCTTCCCACATTCCTTCCTTCCAGCTCTGATTTTCAAGGCCAGTCTTGCGTGGCAATGTGCCCTCCACCTTTCCATATGTGCAAAAATGCAAACCCCACAGTTGCTCATGTAACAGCTCCATTACAAGTCTGTGCAGATGAGATTGCACCCAGAAGTCTCATGATAAACTTAGTTTATTAGAGATCCCCCAAGACAGCCAGTCCCCTTGTATCAAAGTACTCTGTAGAAGGAGCCTGACTCTGGTGATGTTCAGCTGGAGCCCTCTGCACACAGTAACTTGATTCAGACCCATGAATACACTAACTGTGTCTGCCTGATTTGGAAAGCTGGGAACAGCCTTTCTATGTATGCTGGAGCTGGAAACAGGGACAAACCCAGAGCCGCACAACACAGTTTCCATCTCCATCACTGATTCTTTCTGTCTTGCACACAAAAATGCTTTTATTCCAGCCCATTTCTCTTCTTCCTTGATTCAAATAAATTGAATATTGAACCCTGTGAATCAGGTCCCTGACCATGCAGACCGATTTAGGTTACTTTGAAGTTCATGTGTATGTGGATTTGGGAATCTAGCTCAGATCCATATCTGGTTAGAAACACTCCTGATATGAACAGACAGGGTAAAAAGATCTCAGTTCCTCTGATCTCTCTTCTGGAATAAATAATTATTCTGTAGGCAGATGGTCTTCTCCAGCGCTTATGCCCCAATCATTGAAAAGTCCTCCAGAGACCACCTCACATGACATACAGTTCCCTTACAAGAGCAGATGGTTAAAACCTCCAGCAAAGGGTGCAGAGTGAGCAATCAAAGTTTCCACATGGACCCCACGTACTGGCAGCACCTTTACGGCAGCGTGTGTAGCTTCTGCCCTCACACAACTCATGTACCACAGAGATCAAACAAAGTTGTATCCAGCTTGAACCAACGCAAGGGAAAAATCCCGATGTTGTTCTATAAGGGCAAAGTTACTGCTTAACATGTGTAACAGGGGACTAAAGCAGGCAGCTCAGGGACTGCTAAGTGCTGACTTTCCTTTGCTTCATGTTGTTGCTCCACCCAGATGATAAGGTTCCCATGCTCTCAATTAAGCAATGTGCCTTTTTTTTTTTTTCCCAGTTCTAGGGGCAAAGTACGGAACATCAGCACAAGAAACTACTCAAGAGTTCAGGCAGAATTTGTGTGTATATCTAACAGAGCAATCTAGCACTCAACAGCTCAGGGGCCATCCAACCTTGAAGGCACCATAAATTCACCAGGTACTTCCTGGACAATTTTCCTACCTGCCAGCACTGCTGAGCTCAGCGGAGAGTGCCACAGTCCACAGTGTCCACCCCGGACATCAGGTGTCTGCAAGGTCAATCGCTGAAGTAAGCCCAGCAGAGAGGAGCCTCAGCTATTGGTAGGAGTCCTGTGAGAAACTGTATGTGGTTAAAGGCCACCCAACAGAGCATGTGCACAGAGAGCACAAACATGCTTCTTTCTAGAACCTCCAAGCTCATAACTTTAATAATTCATTGGCGACACTGTTTTAACCTGTGTTTAGTTTCCTAAGTTTTAAAAGAAAAAACACTCCCCAAAGTCCCATAAATATCAACATGCAGTTAATATCAGGTTGGCAAAGACAGCACCCATTTGCAGTGCTTGTTGTCCACATGGGCCATGCTGAACACTTTACAGCTTACCTGCTGGTGTCAGGTTTTTTTCTCATTTGGTATCTCAGAGGCAAAAATACTTTGACTTATTTTCACCAAGCTTTCACTCCAGACTTGGCTCCTTCTAGCTCTTTCTTCTCTTTTGTCCCTTCCATACCACACACTCCTTTTCCCAGCTTTCCCCTCCTCTAGGCAACTCTACGTGTCTAAAATAAATCTCCAAACAGCTATGGGTTTCTGGACCAAATGTTTTAAAATGGGCATTTGTTAGCCTGTTTTGATTAAATTCTGTCCATCAGTATAAACAAAATTATACTTACCCAACAGCAGTTGAGTTATATTGGATTTGCTCCAGTTAAACCCATATCATCATTTGCTCCTTTACCCTGAATTTTCCAAGGTAACATTATCACAGAGAACAACTGAAGCCAGCTGTTGCATTGGAAAGTTATTATCTCCCAGCCTTGGACTCAGACACTCTGTATTTGACATCTGTCCACACTCAAAAGTTGCATCCAAATGCAATTTTCTCTACTCTCCACACCAGTTCAGCTTTTAAAAGGATTTAATAACACCTCAGTGTCCACAGTTATAAACCAAGTTCAAAGTGCTTGGTACTGAGTCTACTTTATATGAGAAGGTATGAACCAAAGTCAGTGTGTTTCCTCATGAGAAAATTTTGCTGATTTAATGCAGTCAATTTAGCAACTGAGCTTGTGAAATGGGTTGCACTTCTGTAGAGCTGTCCTCATGCTGGAGAGGAAGAAACATCAGGGAAGGACCAGCTACTGGTCAAAACCATCCTTGCAAATGCAAACAAGCCCCGGCTAATACTCTGTGGTTGAGCCTGGCTGGCAGCTGCTCAGGGGCTTCGCCCTCAATTTCCTTCATGTCTCATATATATATATAGCGTTGACTCAGCTGAAGCCTCCTAAAGTCCATGGCAGTGAAGCAACAAATCCCTGGGTAACTCAGGCAGGCTTCCTCCAGCATCCCACAGGCCCTTCCATTTGGCTCAAATGTCACTTTTGCATTCTGCTGCCAAAGAATACAGCAGAGAAAACTGCCATGCTTAGAGAAGTCTGGTCCTCCACTGGGGGAAGGAACAATTTCAAAGCCCTGACTGCAGTGCTGTACACCCAGCCATGTGTCTTGCTCCTGGTGGACTGGGTGCTTCTCAATGCTTAAAAGTAGGATGCTGTACATGAGGAAAATCCATGGGCAGCCTTTGGTAGCATATTCCTTCTTCCCATCAGAGCTCCTTCATAGGTTCATCACCCATTTGTGTGTTAACATTTCAGCTAGCGTTGCTTGTTCTTCCCTGTGAAATTTCATCACGTTGTTTAATTGCAAACGTCAACGGCTATATTCAAGAGATGAATTACCCTATTGCCTCAAGAAAGTTTGACATTTAGTAGCCCAGAAGATATTTATGACCAAAGCCGTTCTTCCTCTGAAATACAACATTCATTTGTTGAAATCCCCCATTGGGGAAAAAAAAAAAATCAATGACACGTGGAAGGTGCTAAAGCCCTACCAAAATAGCATCTTAACTGTTCCTTAAAATAGTGAAATGTACACAAACGATGAAAAACAGTTCAGAAAGTTAACCAGTTTAGTCCTGGAGCAAGGCAAGTATTTTAAGATAGATTTACAGTGCACTGAAAATCTGATTATGTAAACTATCATAAATGGATTCACAGTGCGTTAGAAGCCAGCACTAAATCTTCAGCTGTTTACTGAAAAAAAAAAAAAAAGCAATAGGGGACTATACATTAAAAGGAAGATTGATTTCAGAAAGCCTTGCATAAATGAAATATGCTGACATAATGGGTAAGCAGAAAGAAAGAAAGCATAAAATTAACAATCGTCAGTTCTTGCTCCAGGATTACCACTATAAACTAGACAATGACATTAATTGTAAAGCTAGTCCTTGAGATGAACTGCAAAAGTTCTGAGAGAGCTTGTCAAAACTTTCCAGGTTCCTGGTTCAAAATCTGTGCTGCAATTATGCCTGATCATTAAAACTAAAGGAAACAATCCTGAAAAATCCCAAGCACAAGCTCCTGCCTTTTCTGTCAAGATGGGGCCCTGCAAGGCATGACTTCAGGGGCCAGAAAGATTTGGGCACCTCCTGCACTGCTCTGCTCTTGCCTGAAACCTTGGTGTTTCTCATGCACAGCCTTGAGCAGCCAAAACATTTTGCTGGTCTTATTGCGTTGTGCACTTCTATTTGGATACTATTGGAAAGTGCATCATTAGCAGGCAGAGCTGTGGCTCTTGGCAAGGTGTAGCAGAGCCAGGAGCAGGGAGGAGGTCATTCCCAGCCCCAGGTGCCATCTGGAGCTGCAAGTTTTCAGTCATGAGGAAGAAAAAGTCCAGTTCCTGGGCATTGTATGCTCTGTGCCTGTGTCAAACAGTAAGGACAATTAAAAAAATGGTTTTATTTCAGTGTGTGAAGGTGGATAATGAAGGTGAGAAGGTTGGATTATGGAGCATCTTGTTCTGGATGGGATTTTAATGACCTACAAGGATGAAAGGCTGCATAAAATATGTTTATAAAATGGCATCAAGGAAATTCAACACATTTAACTAAGATGTAATAGTAGTTGTACGTAACACCCTTCTGACACCCTCTTGCTCAGGACAAGCATGGCCATAAACTGGTGTGGGATGGCATATTTCAAAAAGGGAGGATCACTGAGTGGGAATTTGGCTGTTCTGCTCAGCATGGCAGGGTCTGACAGGGTTCACCACACTCAAGGTGGTCCACTTCAGAAATTAGATCAGGTGGGGATTTTGGTTGTTTCTCAGTGAATACACCTATTATTTGCTTTGGTTCAAGACTTCACAGCAAAGTTATCATGAACTCTGTAGGATTTACTACTCTGTCCTTCTTAGCTATGTATCTAGGCTGCACTTTTTAAAACTGTATTTAAATAGCCTTAATCCTTCTTTAAATCTACTTTCATTGAAATTCATTATAATCCTGAAAGGGTTTATGTGATTCGATAAAAAATTGTTGTTAAAATTTTACATTTTTTTTGTTGTTGCTACGCCTTTCTTTTTCTCTCTCTTCCTCCACAGAAGCAGTGTTTAGCAAAAGTGTTTCATGCTACAGTTGTACTTAAAAAGTAGCCAATAGCATTAAAGTTGGGATTAGATATGATCCTTTTTACTGGATGTGTAAATCAAGATAAATAAATTAAAAAGCCCTTGGGAAACCATCCAAAGGAACATTGCAAATCCTGAAAGGAACATATTATGCCGTCTCTATTGAAACTAGGTCTCTAAACCTGTAGGTTAGCAGATTAGTAATTATTTTTTTAAAGACTAAATCAGTGCTGGTAGACACACAGCTCTATATGTGGACTCCTGGGTGCATTGCCTGCAATGCTAAGCTGCTGCAAAAAAAGTGGACAATACAGCAAAGCAAAAAGTCAAATCAATCTCAAGTACATTTACAGGTCAGCTTCCAAAGGTCCTGCCGCCACCCTGTGCTATCTCATACCACCATAGAAGATAGTAGCTCCTGCTGTCTGAAGAATGGGTACCCCATGTCCCCGGGGAATGCCAGGATTTTGTGTCCTTGGCACTCCTGGGATTTTCCTGTTGCACCGTAATGGGAACAGCCTCAGCACTGGAGGACTGGCACAGCTATATCAGTCCAACACCCCCAGAGAGCCTTTCCAAGGTGACCTTGGGCTGAAGGGTATCCAACTTATTCTGACTCAAATACAAAGTTTGGTTTTATATTACTTTAGACTAGAAGCCTGGATTGATTTGAGTAAGGCAGAGAGAGAAAGGCTGTCTAGGGCATTTTATCACTACAGAATTATGGGCATAAAAGAACCTCATTTTCTCCTGTATTTGTCATGTGATACTTCCCTATACCAATTAATCCAGTGGATCTGCCCAAATACTGTCTATGCAGCAAAAATATAATAAAAGGAAGAGGCAGTAAGTCAGGTAGAGAGGGGTGGGAGACTATGTCTGGATGACAGAGTGGGTTATTTCGTCAGATCTCTAACTGCATGTGCATTTGTTTCTGACTCACCTGGGCAGGATTCATCACCCGTCACTGCAGGTTGTCCACAACGTAGCCATTGATGCCAGAGCATGTCAAACAGGCTGTCTCAGGAGTCAGCAGGGGAATAGGCACTTTTATAACATGATTCACCTCATGCTAATACTGATACTTAACCTAGTCAAGATGAATCAGGCCCTATTTTCCCTCCATTGACTAAACGGGAGCCTAGAGCAATCAGCTCTGACACAGATAGATAGCTGCACTATTGGCATCTGCAGTGAGGTGAGATCCTGTAACTGAGTCATTTAATCCACTTTAAAATGTGATCATGGAATTGATTGTGTCAGATTTTCCTATTTATTCATACAGAGCAAAATTCAAGAAAGAAACAAACAAGAAGGAACTAGTTCCTTGCTGGTGTCACTTGGTACCCCAGAGATGTGTCACTCTGATTTTTCTCCGCTAGCCAGGAGATGAGTGGATGGATAACTCACATCCCTGTCAGCACACAGACACATCCATTAGCCTCAGTGACAAAGTCATGAAACCTTTGTTTCTGCTGTAGCTGTATAATTATAGTAAGAGAAAAATCTGAGTCACTGGTTTAATTCAGCTCCCCTCCAGGTATGTGACATATAAGGTATTAATCAGTTGAAGGACTGGAAAATACTGAAGTAAACACTGTTCAGTATTGGTGATCAGACAATGCATTTTCTTGCATGTGGCATATAGAGAATATGTGGTTCAAAAAGTGTACGGAGCAACATATTAGTGCTTGATATTTCACAGTGTTTTTTGCAGAAATGTAAGTGTGTCTCATATTACATCCCTACTACTTTTCTGTGGATTCTTCCAGACAGCATCTGTAGTGACAGATTTTCTTCTTCTAAACAGATATCAGAATATCTCAGGGTATGGAAGCACATATTTATAATATCTGCACATCCTTTCCCAACCAGTTTCCCTATAATTACTTTGTGTACCAGTGAACTGCAGTTGTAATAGAGGAACTCTAATGTCTGCATGAACTCAGTTAAGAATTAAACTGCTAAGTACAGATGCTTTAAGGAGAGTATTTAATTTTCTTTCTTATTCTAGTATAATTAGTGGAAAGATGCAGGGTTGTTTAGATACCCTATTTAAACATTTCTGTCTCTTCATACATTCTTGTGGTTTGGGTAAAACCCTTTTGATGCTTGGAGGAACATCTGACATTCACTCAGTCAAGAAGACGGAGCAGTTATATGACCTTTTGTTTGGGAAAAACTCATCAAAAAAAGCTACTGCTGAAGCATGGACCTGTTGTCAGTGCCAGACAAGAGTTGTTCAATCAAGTCACTGCTTTTCCTAGGAATACGGTGGCTATGAGAACCACCCCAGCACTTGAGAAGTAAACAGGAGCAGGAAAAGCCACAGACACAAGCAGGGCTGGAACAAGGCATAGAAAGAAATGTAGCTTGTTTCAATGCAACTTACTCTTGGTCAGCCCCTGTGGGCTGCTATTTCACATCTAAGTTTCTTCCCCCCAGAACAGTCCAACAGGCAGGTTTTTATTCAGACTTTTAAACAGCCAAACCAGCTCTTCCTTTCATTTCTTTTAATGTTTTCCTCTTTTCCAGTCTTCTGCAGCTTTGCAAATCCTCCAAGATACCATCAGCTTCTTGCTGGAGTCTCAGGAGTCCTGAGACACTCTAGTGATGCAGTTGTATGGGAACGCTATGGTGGACATTCCAAAGCCTTTTTACTGACCTAGCCTGGATCCAGTTTTGCTTATTTTGGACTCATGTTAGATGGGGCTTTTTAGATAGGCATAACAAGTGGCCTTGAGATGACTCATACCACTTTCCTGACACTGCACATAAGCTGATGATTCCCCTATAGCTCGACAGGGAATATGGTACAGGCACACACAGTCAGCTCGTGTCCAGTTGGGCTTTCTGAGAGAAGGCCTTATCTTTGTCCTGAATGGAAGTTGTTGGACTATTTCCAGACCCAACCTGACCCTGGAATCTGCAATGCTTTATTCATGTGGTGTTCGTGTTAATAAGCCATGTCAGACCCTAGCTATCTCTGCATCTGTGGCACAGATAATCTCCAAAATGGATAATTCAACCACAGATGCCTGAGAGCTGGTTTTAGCTGCAAACACCTCAGTGATTGCTTCAGCCATATCCCTAAGTAATCTCGGGTGATTTTCATTAGACCCAACCAAGCTGAAAACATCTAATTGAAGGAATACTCCCTAATCTGTTCCTTCTCTTCTAATCTGAGTTCTTCTCCTTTCAACACTGCTGTTAATTGCATCAAACATCTGATAGCAGTTAATCTTTTTAGTGAAGATGGATGCAGAAAAAAAACCCCAAACCATTAAGTTACTTGAGTGATCACGGAAGTCCTGCTGGAATGTGGACTTGCTTTCAAAAGGGTGGATGCATTGGCCAGATCTACCAGTCTTTATACAAGCAAAAGTAAGGTGATATTTGCTGTGAAAACACATCTTGCTTTCTGAGTGATTCCCTCTTGGAAAGAGCAGCCTAAGCACCACTTTGCCAAAGCAGGATAGGAGCATGGGATTATCTGCATAAGCCATCACTGAAGTCTGACAAGGAAGGAGGGTGCAAAGAAAACCTGCAATGGACAGCTATGAAATCCTGAACTCACTGTCTCCTCAGATTATGCTTTCACCCATAGGTGGAGCAAAAAGGAAGAAGCAGGAGGTATTAGAAAGAGAAAACCGCTATGCATTCAATGCAAACTCAATATTTTGTACTTTTACTGCCTCCCACTCTCCATCTCCAGTGTCCTATCTGCTGGTCTTCAGCCCGTTCAGTTGTGACAGCACAACCATTTGCAGGACTGTATTTTGAACTGGATTAGGGACCTGATCCGATTAAAAAAAGAATCCTGCCAAGAAATGTCAGTTCTGTGTTGGGAACAAGCAATTGTGAGAATAATTGAAAACAGCATTGCCACTGAACATGTTGCGTTAGGAAACCACAGAGCCAGGTCCACGCCAGCCTGGCCAGGCTGCTCTGCATTGTTCTGATTTACAGAGGAATCTGCCATTAGAAGCAGGATTTTATTTTTGTTTTATTTTAAATAACTGAGTACTGATGTCTTCCAGTCACAGTAAATATTGTGGCTGTCTTATTCAGTGCTTATGGTTGTCATCTTTTGTCATGAAAATGAAATTCAGACACAGAAAATGATGTTAGAAATGGTTGAGAGGTGAAAGTATGTATCAGCAGTTGCAGAGCACAAAACATTAAGGAATATACCAATTACAGCAAAATGAAGTTTTGCAAACCCACCAAAGTCATAGGAAANAAAAAAAAAAAGCCAACCAAAATGAAATAGCTTCTCTTTGGCAAAGCTTGGTATGGCTGCACTCCAGAGGAGGTGCGTGCCCACCCATGGCATGAGGGCTGAGACTCCTGCCAGCAAGGCTTTCAGGGCAAAGTACACATCTTGCATGTTTTTATGTTCCCAACCAAGAAAGTGAAAAGATGGAGTTGCTCCCATTCTTTCTGAGATTTTTCTTCTCGTCTATAGCAGAGGTTGAAATTTTCAGGCTACCTCAACGCCACTACGTTTAGCAGCACCAGGAACATCTCTCAGCACTCCCCATCTTCTGCACCACAAAATTTTTAGCCTGTGTCTTGATCTGTGCCAAGTACCTCTCTCCTGCACACTTTCTGGGTAGGGTTCAGGAGCACTGTGGCCCAGGGACTGCTCCCACCCCCAGTTTCCATGTGGTCACCCCTGCTTTGGGGAGTAAGACAGTTTAATGCTATGGATGCAGGCTGCTCCTTGCCAATTTGCCTCAGTGCCAGGGAATGGCCCCAGGCACATTTAATTTGCTAGTATAGACACAGCTTCAGTTTCTTTGTGCTGTGGTTCTTCTCTCGCTCACTGGTGCCTTAAAACCTTTTGATAATAGTTTGCTTGTGAGCGGATAGCAATTTATGGACTTAGCAGAATCCATTGCTTTATTTTCCTAGAATGAGTCCACTGTAAATATGCAGGTGTCTGAGGCTTTACAGCCACCTCCTGCAGACAGAGCTGGGGTAACTGCTAGCAATGGACACCCAAGTAGAGTTTTTAGGTTAGGCAAGAGGCAAATCCTCCATTTGCAAATGCTCCTTCTCATCTTGCGCTGAAGTCCAGAGATTTACCTGAGCTCGCACTTAGTGGAAGAAACCAAAGCATTCCTTGGCAGCTCAAAGCACAGTGGCAAGCCATGATATTAATTTGCTAATACTGTTCTGGTTTAGGGAGTTGCCCTAATGAAACTGTCATCTGAAGAGGACAAGCAGGAGTCAGCCCCTAATGTTCCATAATTTCTGTGCTTATGGGCTCTGCCTGCATTTTGTCCTCAATTCCCCAACAGGACTGCTGTATAGCACACTCAAACCAGCTGTGTGTTGGAGAGCCAGGCAAATACTAATGCCCAATTTAACATGCAGCTCGTGTGCCTTTAAATAGCAGCGAGAGCCAAGCCAAGCCATCCACTGCAGCAATTTCTGGACATATGTGCGGAACCCCCCTCCTCCCCTGAGCCCTCCCAGCCCCGAGCTGCGAGCGCACACGAGCCGTGCAGAGGGGCTGGGGATTGGTGCGGCTGCCTGTCATTTCACAGTCACCCCACTGACGTCTGCTCCACGCTGTTGACTTGATCCCGGTTGTAGCCAATATAATTACAACATGGAGAATCAACAACTGTTAACAATTTAGGTTAAATGTAATTTAATGCCCCAAGATTACCGCACTTAGATGAGATTTCACTTCATGTGAACCATGCAGAGAATGTGAAGAGCCTGCATACTTCTGCTAAAGTAATTCTGGACAAAGGAAAGATTGACACTGGCTTCCTCAGACTGTATTAAATGCTTCAGCGACTTTGGCATGAGTTTCTAATCTGTCATTGCTCTTGGAATTCCACATGCGAGAACGGGGTATGTCTGAGAGCAGAGGTTCAAAATCCATTCTTCTCTGGGGGAGGGTGTCCATATATCTTAAAGAGGGAGGGCTCAAAATCCCTGATCATCTCTAAGGGTTTGCTTAGTCCCTTGAAGAGATTATGCCTATTATTTCACTTGCAGTGTCATGGTATCCATAAACCATGGAAGATAGCATGAAATGTTGCTGTTTTAAGTCTAAGAAGTAGACACAAGCCTAAAAACCCAAAGAGTCCATTATGGAGTGCTTCTGTGCTACTGGGACAGTTGCCAAGCAAGGCATACAGATTGCTGTTGCTGAGCTTTTGAATGATGAGAAAATGACTGGGACTGCTCCACAACAGCAGACACATCCCACCACCCTACCATCAGAGTGCCCAGAGAGGCCAGTCAGCATGGCTGCTACCTTTGGAAGCCAGTTTCTAGGTGGACTGTGTTAGATCCTCATCCCAGAAGTCAGGGCCAAATCCTGAACACACATTTTAACAGAGGTTTCCATCTCTGTACATTAATCACAGAATCACAGAATCTTCATAGTTGGAAAGGACCTCTGAGATCATTGAGTCTAACCATACACACACAAAAAACCCCCTACATCTCGGCCACTAGAGCATGCCCTGAAGTGCCAGATCTACATGTCTCTTAAATACCTCCAGGGATGGTGACTCAACCACCTCCCTGGGCAGGCTCTTTCAGTGCCTGACCACTCTTTATCAGTAAAGTAATCCTTGTTAATATCTAATCTGAACCTCCCGACACAACTTCAGACCATTTCCTCTGGTCCTGTCATTATTCACACCAACTTAGACTTGCAGTAGCTGGGACCAGTATGGTAACTTTCTTGATTGTGCCCAGACAAGAATCTCAGTCATGCCAGTCTAAGAACCAGTGTCTGTAGCTGACTGTAGCTGACAAATAATGACAAAACAGGTTCCGGCTCTAAGCAAAAAACTAATCACACAAAGAAAAAAGCCATCATTGTCCTGTGACATGAGGCAAAGATCAGTTAACTAGACCACTACCTAGCCTACCCAAGCTTTTTCAGTTGTTTGGCATTGTTACTCTTCCAAAAGTGTCCACAGAAACAGTTGTACTTCAGTATTATCAATAGTTTTCATAGCTCATATGGGTTGTAGTGTTTTAATGTTAGTAAAAACTGGAGGTGAGCATTCCACACTTGGTGATTTACAAATGTCCATCACAGTAATATAACTTGTGTTATTCACAAAGGTATAAACTTGCATAAACTATATTGCTTGAGGACAGTCCCTGAGTTTGTATTTTACATGTAAAACAGATTAGGACTTCTGATGGTAGTTCACAGAAGCAAGGAAAAAAAGATCTCAGATTAAGAGTCTTCCATTTGAATTTCTGAAAGAATAAGAATAGCAGTAACATGCATTTCAAGTATTTCATATTTAAAGCAAGATTCATCTCTTCACTCAACCATGGGATTTGTAGTGTAGTGTAGTGATGGATTTAATGATGTGGTCACATAAGCTATTGAAATTACTGCTTTTCTGATTAGAGGTAGTCACCCAAAGTCAATGGCTTAGTCATATAATAAGAAGCATCACAAGATCATTGCCAACTTCTTCCCCTTCAGATGAGTTTTCTGTCTGGAAGGACTTGGAATCCCTTTCCAATCACATAGAGTAGACCTGGAAGCCCATCAGAACCACATTCACTGATGTGGCTGAGAATGTGTTGGGACTTTCCAAAGGAAGGAAAGAGCAGTGAATCACTGCAAGCATGAAAAAAACAAAGGGAAAGACATGTTATGTCAATGTTATATCAGGGGCTACCTCTATTGTGCACTAAATAGACCTCCAACTGAAACAAAACTGAACCTGGTAATGTCAGGAAAGTAAAAGATCTGGATATTCACACTTAAGGTGAACTGAATGCTTCCAATAGCAAAGTACAGAGCTATAAAGGCTGTCAGCAAGGAAAATAAGTACACATCCACTCAAAGCAAGTGATATGAAGAATGAAACCACAGCAGGGAACAGGGTCTAAAATTCACTTCAAAGGAAAGGAAGTACACCATGACAGAATTGCCTAAGAAAAATTTCAGTTATTGAAACAAATAAATAGTGCTCCTTTCCAAAAAGGGGCTTTGTACAATTATTCTGAAGACGAGCCACAGTGCCACTAAGTAGAGCTAGCTGGTTTCTTTCCTAGTTCTTTGTTCATTGACCATACCTTCACATCACATAATACTCATGAACAAAAAAATTAATGGCAATTAGTACTCTTACACTTTGTGATTGTAGGAAAGCATTTAACATATATGCTGCTATAGCAAGACACTTAAAAAGTACAGATTTCTTCGTAAAATCATTTGTGTTTTCCAAAATCTTTCACAGTACACTGGTAATTAAAAGATTCCTTTGATGTCACAGCCAGCATAGGTGAAGGTACATCATCTCCCTGCAATGTCTCATACTGCTGTGTAACAAATATCTGGCACGGAGGCTGGAGTCCCAGGGGTGTTTGGCAGTCTCAGTTTGCTGGGAATATCTATTCATCAGCAGATGAGATACAACAAAAGACAAACAGCTTAGTCAGAACAGCAAAACAATAAGGTCTTATAATCAACAGGTCAAAAAACAAAGGCTGTGAAAATAAATATGACCTTACATGGCATCACTGTTCTAGAAGGAGTAACTGCAAGCATTGTTGTCACATTTATTTACCCAGGCAGTATATCTCACAGCTCCCATGACTCTGTCTGCAGGGCTCAGATGGGCAAGGGAAGGACTGCTGGTGAGAATACAGTGTCCAACATAAGTAATGTTTTCACTGAACTGTGGGTCAGGGAGAAGCAATAGGTTTATCAAGCACTGTTTAAACAACTTTCAGTTTGAGATCGGCATTAGATAATTTGAGGTGTATACAATTCCCAATAGCTGACCAAAAGAAGAGATAAAGAATGTTAGAATGTGCTGGCCATATTGTGACAATACTGAACAACAGACTTAGTAAACTGAGGGGCAGAGGACAAGATGTTGGCCTGAGGAATGACATTGCAGGTTGCTAAGGACTGAAGAAGTGACTTTGCAGATTAACAGATGGGTCAAATTAGATGCATTGCTCTATGATAGGATTAGTTAGGGGCAAATTACCTCTGCCTTATGTCCCAGCACATGTGAGGGGTGGATGGCTTTAAAGCACTCTTGTATGCTGAAGTTTTCTTTCTATAGAAACCAGACATATGGTCTTCCCACGTTGCCAAGACAATGGCTATATTCATGCTGTCCACTGTAGGCAGCCTGGAGTTTGCTCTCATGACCAGTTTTCCCTGCTTTACACACTACAAGACTGTAAATCCACCAATGGTTGCTTTGGGCATCTCTCTTCCAGCATAACCACATGTGGTGAGTTGACTTTGGCTAGATGCTGGGTGCCTACCTAGCTGCTCTATCACTCCCCCTCCTCAACTGGACAGGAGGAGAAAAAATATAACGAAGGCTTATGGGCTGAAATAAAGGCAGAGAGAGATCACTCAGCAAATACAATCACTGCAAGACAGATTTGACTTGGGGAAGTCAATTTTATTTATTACCAATCAAATCAGAGTAGGATTATGAGAAATAAAACCAAATCTCAAAACACCTTTCCCCTACCCCTCTCTTCTTCATGCCTCACCATTGTCTTCAATGCACGCTGCAGGAGCCTGCTCTGGCTCCTGGAGCACCTCCTCCCCCTCATTCTTCTCTGATCTTGGTGTCTGCAGGGTTGTTTTTTTCATGTATTCTTGCTCCTCTCTTCAGTTACTGTTGCTCAGCAGTTTTTTCTCTTTCTTAAATATGCTGTCACAGAGGCACTACCACCATCAATGATGGACTGAGCTTCAGCCAGGAGCAGATCTCTCTTGGAGCTGGCTGGAATTGGCTCTACCAGACACCGAGGAAGCTCTTGGTGTCTTCTCACAGAAACTACGCCTGTAAGTCCCCCTGACTACCAAAACCTTGCCACACAGACCCCATACACCATGTGCTTACTAGAACATATTTTCGGGTACAACCAGTTTTTTGCCCTCCATTGAATGTGCCAAGAAATTCACCAAACATCATCGACCATGATAGTATCTTTCGTTGTCTTCTTTCACAGAAACAAGATTTAAAATACTTGTTTATTGCCAGTTATGCACTGTTTTGGACTGCATTTAAAACAAGGGGGAGACAAGTATGGTTACCCTAACCATCTAAGACAAATAGGCCTTTTAGATGGGTTTTAGCAACATAAAAAATGTATTCTTCAAACATATCAAGGAACTGAGGTCTGTTAATATTGTAACCCAATAGAGTCTATTTCCAACAAACAAGAGAGATTTTTCTTAACTCATCAAATATTTGCATTGAACTATATTAAAAGCATTCATCATACAGGGCTACAGTCATAGGGCAGTAATAATTACACCAGGAAGTTTTGCAAGTTCCAACATGGCTGTTTACATGTCTATTTCAAAAATAAATACCTGCTAAAGGTGTGTGCCTGCCGAGGTATTTATCTCTTCACCTCCTTAGGCATATTAATGTATGGTTTTCTATAGCTACATTGAAGATCATAGGCAATTACTGGAGAACACATCACTCAAATCTCTCTCACAACTCAATAAATACCTATGTGAAGATAAGACAAAAGGAAGGAAAAAGAAACAGATGGTGGCAGGAAGATAGAAGAGAGGAATTTTCTCTTGCTTTATCTTGAATCCAAAAGTACATCCTTCACTGGGGGTTTTTAACAACAGTGGAGAAAAAAAGCGTGTATCAGGCAAAGAACAAAGACAACTTAATTGCCTTAGTACAGAGGTTTGGACTAGGTGATTTTTTTAAATCCCTCCCACAAACCTTAGAATGTTTTGGGATACTTTCCTCTTTGTGACCACTTTTGACCCTGAGGAGTTAATGTCCCTACCACGAGAGAGAGCAAGGGCTGCTGCAGCCACCTCACCCCAGGGTTTGCTTGTTGGTGGCTCACCCCAAAGGCAGTCCTGCCCGGGTCTGAGGGCCATCCTTTATGGCATACTGAGGGCTTGATTCAAGCCAGATGAACTCCCAGAGCCAGCTTATTGCCAGGATGCACAATCTTGTACTGGCAGAAGGGAAGGATCAGAGGAGAGTTGGCATGTGTGCAGGAGCTGGGGGAGCAGGACTTCTCAACTTGAGCTCATTTAACACAACCATGGAACAAGAGTGTGAGATGGTGTTAAGGCATTGGAATAATGGTAATTAAAAGTTTCTGTTTTCATTATAGATCTGATTTGTCACTCAACTTTCCAGAAGGGACACACTGAGCAGGAGACTCTAATGGATGTGGCCCATTAAGTTAATTCTTCCCTTTCCTCCTCACTGTGTATCTGGGAACCCACTGGGATGGGTTGGATTGTAATAGAGTAACTATTCTCCTTCTTCAACATCAACTGGTCCCTTTTTCGCTCTCGAGCAGGAATTCAGAAACAACTTTGTACACTTGATTTTTTCATTTACTTTTAGAGACTTCTGCGTTGCAATTTACATGTATAATGCACAGTTAATTACAGTTTAAATTAAGCATACAAAAATCAAGATTTGATGATCTGTTTTATCAAATCAGGCCATGTAAGATTAACAGCTATTATAAAATAAATGGAATATGTAGATAACTCAGACCATTTTGGTGGCTCATTTACAGAGCCATTAATTCTCTGTGATGCAGTGAACATACCAATGGAGACCAAGTTGCTCATACTAAAAATCCAGTACCATCCTTTGTCTTCTTTTCCATCAGGCTGCTGCTGGAGCACACCAGAAGCTGAAATTTCCTGTGGTTTAATGACAATCTGGTATTTTGCACCTTAAACTTTATGGCTTTTTCTTACCTAAGCACAAGCTTTTAGTAACAGACTTTGCTAGGAAAAAAGACCGCACACAAAAATTTAAATTTTATTAACAATGCATGTCTTGCTATAGTGTCTGGGTCTATCTTTTCTATCCCTTAAGCAGAACAACAGCAAAATTATTAGAGGATGTTGCAATATCTCATCCTGAGTAGGACATCAGAAGAACTTTGTGGTCAGCCCTTTTTCGTGAACACCCCTCAGGCTGTTGCTGAGAGCACTCTCTGGGGAGCCAGGCTTCAGGTCCCACATGCAGAAATGGGGATTACATGTGAGTCTTCTACTGCCTGGATATCGCTGACCATATGGTGTTGTATAAATTGTGGATAACTTCTTGCTGATAGTCTTCAGCATCCAGCGTCTAGCCAAAACTACTTGGCGTATTTTTTCTGAGATATACAAATAATTTGGGAATAAGTAAAACAACATTTGGGGACAAATATGCTATTTGCAGTAAAAAGAAAATTAAAAAAGAAAAAGCTATTTACCCAGCTGCAGCTGTAAAAGTCCTATGTTTTGCATGCCTTGTTTTGCCATGCAGGGGAAGTAAGGGTATTTTCTAGGAGCAAAGCTAATTATTCAGAAGCAGTTCTTAAATTGATCAAAAAAAAAGGTGTAAACTATTTTTTTTAATACAAAAGAGCTGGGTTTTGAGTTACTGATCAAACTAAACAGAAAGGCAAATTAATTAAGGATTGGCTTCAATAGTATGCACAAGCTTCTCCTGAGACAGAAATGGATCATTTTCCCAAACAGCACTAGTGCCCACCAAGATAAATTATTTTATTAAAAACAACCACTATGTTGCTTGATTTGGTATTCAGTATTTTTAACTTTGGACTAAGAATAGAACATATCTGGGAAGATAAAAAACAAGCTGTATTTCAGTGTTCTCCTATTTAAATTAAATAAGCATAGCTATAACTGGGAAGATAAAAGATACGACGAAAAGAAGCACAAAAGCAGGAAGTAAGGAAAGGCTCTTATTAGCATTAGTATTATTTATTTACTTTGCATCCATGCCTAACAGCACAAGTCATGAACCACTACCCCATTACATGAGGCACTGTGCAATCACAAAAGGAAAGGACAGGGTGTGCTCCAAGCAGTTCATCATTTAAATACAGCACTGCAGACAACAGGCAAGTACTGACTAATGGAGGAGTAGAAGGACAAGCAGTCCTGCACACTTAACATGGCTGTTACCAAAGGATGGCTTCCAGAAGGGCTCATGGAGCTGGCTTTGGGGAGCTCTCCTCAGCAGTGCCAGCCATGGGCTGGTACTCAAAAGTGTTTGCA
Source organism: Nycticryphes semicollaris (assembly GCA_013400055.1). Classification (NCBI taxonomy): domain Eukaryota; kingdom Metazoa; phylum Chordata; class Aves; order Charadriiformes; family Rostratulidae; genus Nycticryphes; species Nycticryphes semicollaris. The sequence goes on along the minus strand of VXBJ01003733.1, from coordinate 8,031 downwards.
GGAAGATGGAACAACAGAATGGTGGATGGCAGTTGGTGGATGATGGATGAATAGTGGAGATTTTCCAGGCCAGACAGGATATGATAAGAAGCACTGGTCTAGAGGAAGGGCTTGTGAGTGAAGACAACATTTGTGAAACAGAAAAGAAGGGGGTGATGGAGAGGTGATGGAAACATGGCTCACAGAGCTGGAAAATTGTTTCTTTGTTCCTGGGTGATGATCGTAAGCTTCTCCCAGTTCAAACAGGATGTGGAGCCCCTTCCTCAGATGAATGAACCCACACTTTCTTGGGGAGGATCAAACAAGCCTGACATGAAGTTGAGAGATGAGTCAATAGGACTCCTGCTTTGAATCCCTTGGGTATCTAGTAGAAAATGGAAATTGCCTAGCCCCCTGAGACGGGCAGAAAAGAACACTCCAACCAACCTGGATCACCTGGAGGTAGAAGTTACAGCTGAGGGTCAAACCAAGGAGAGGAGATAAAGATTTATAGGAGGCAGGAATGAGTCAAGCAGCACTCTCCAGCATATCTTAGCTAGACTTTTAATTTCTATCACTTCCCGCTCAACAGAAAGTCTGGATTTGCCCGCAGCATCATCCAATTTTACTTTTCCTCAGATAAAACAAATTTTTTAACAGGACAAAACCTGCAAAAAATTAAAACATCAACCCAATTAATTACAGACAACTAAGAGTTCTCAAAAAGAGGTTCCTGGAGCATAATACAGCCCCGCATAGCACTGAAGAAATTCAGTTGCTGCAAACATTTTCCTACCATTCCAGGACAATATTACTTACTGCAAGCACTACTTTCCTTAACAATTTGCTGTCCCCTTCTTCTAGCTAAGCAGGTTCATTGGTTCCTGCTCATGTGGCAGCACCTGAGTGCCTCCTTCCTCCTGGCTGAGGCCCCCAGCCAGAACCCAAGTCTCCCTCAAGTCCTGCAGCTGGCAATGTGAGGAAGCAACTCCGATGTTAGTCAGGATGAATCACCCACTAGAAATGTTTCTCCCTCTCAGTTGACTGTGCATGCAGCCAAGTAGGCTTGCCACTTAAGTATCTTGTTTAAACGTCTAACACAGGATGAATATAGGCATCTGTAAGATTCTCAGCTTGTAATGGCTTTTTTCTTACCCTTTGCTTTGTTCTATGCTTGTACACCACACTTTTATTTAAATCCTTAATGCAGAGATTTTGGCCCATGGAGAGAGAAAGCTGTATGTTAATGGGAAGGCACAACCCATCACCCTTCTGAGAATGTAAAGGAGAAGAAGGAACAAAGAACAATGATTCACCTTTATGTGCTGAAACATTTGAGGATAAAAACACCTACTTCGAATGTGTAACTGAAGAAAATTGCTGTCTACGAGGTGGCATTGTGAGAAAAACTAATGATATGAAAAAAATTGCCATTCAGGGAGAAGAGAAAGACAACAAAGACACTGAGATAAAGCCATCAGAGAGCAGAAAAGGGAAGAAAGGGACGATGCCATGGGAAGAAATGCTGGAGAAAAGGTAAATAGGTTAACAAATCACGTAGAGCATGTAATGGCATTAATACGGTACTGAATTAAAAAATAATCACAAGATGATATATGACACAAGTGACAGGAAGTAGAGAGGCCATCTTGTGCCATCTCACAAGCCCAGCACAGGACTGATTGCATCTAGATTGGTCTTTACTGGTATTTTATAAACCAAATTTTACATTTCTAAAATGCTGCAGGTCTCCTAGGCCATCTGTTCCAGAGCTTACTTATCCTTGAGTTTGCCCTAATGTTTTTCTGCATGACTTGCTACCCTGCACCCTATACATACAGTATACACACCCTTTCTCTGGGTAGCAATCTTTTGTCATAGCCTGAAGAGCATTAGCATACTTTTTTTTCCCCTCCTTCAGCCCTATCTTCTCTAGAAAAACCAAACCATGTTTTTCTTTCTAGGCCAGGTGGTTTTTTGCCTCCAGGCAAAACATTTCTCCTTGCCAACACTCCTCAGAACACTGTCCAGTTGGAGATGTGAAGTGTGGTACTCAAAAATGCACAAAATTTCAGTAGTCTTGAAGGGATGAATAAAGTGGAGAAATAAATACTGACTGTGTCTCACTTATGACTCCTCTTCCTATATCAGAGTGTGGCATCTACCTTCTTTACAGCAGTACCATGCCTGTGACTCATATTCATCTTTAATGACCAGCTCCATGTCTGCTGAGTTACTGCTTTGGCAGTTACCCCATTTGTATTTGTGTAGTTGCCTATTACTACACATATATCATCCTTTGCCCTATCCGTAAGGAGCTATTGGCTATTTATTTTTGGTTCTTGCTGTAATTGGTTGGGAACTTTTCAATTCTAATCTTGCCTTTCAAAGGGTTTGCATTTGTCTCCTCCTCCAACTTTGATCATCCACACCACCAGTGAGAGTGTTGCCTGTTCCTGTGTCAAAACTGTTAATGAATACATTGGTTTCTGCGTGGCCTGGGACTGATCCACAGGGAATCTATTCAATAAAACCATCAAGTCTGATCATGGACCCCTGATAATTACCCTTTGAGCACAGTTTTCCAGAGATTTACTACTTATTTAGTCCATATTTTCTCAGCTTGCTCATGAGGGAGTTTTGTGGAGCAATACCAAAGCCTTGCAGAAGTCACTGGTACTTGGTTTCTCAGACTCATTGGTCTTTCTCTTAGAACACTGGATATATGCATATCTGGTCTCTGGATGGATATGCCTTGTAAGCACTTGAAACTGAGAACTTTATCCGTACTAGCAGTATCTACTGGGGTACTCCAAGCCACGATAAAGGCTAGCAAGCATTCATAAGACCACAAGCTGCTTCAGTCTGAGTTCACGGAGACACACACTAGACCACTGTGAAGAGGAAAAGGAGAAAAAAGTGGATTAATACATGGATCAACATATTCTGAAGATCACCCATCTGTCAACTCTTTCCTTGGTGACCAGGTATTCAAAAGTGCATAATGGCTTGTTTCAGGTTGATTCAAGTGAACAAGTATCTCAGCACACCCTTGCCCAAGGAGAAGTAATTTTTCAAGGCTCTGAAAGGACACAGGGCTCAGTGAAATCCTGAGAGGAGCTCCAGATTACTGGGTTTGGCTTCAGCCAAACTAGTGGGAAACATTTTGTCCTTTAGTCAAGGCAGTTCACTTCAGATAAACAGAATCAATTCCTACTGCCTTTAGGACAGATGCTGTGGCACAGTTCACATCCATTGGACTAAATTCTTACATTCCCACCCATACTTCCTATAGGCAACAGTTTCAGACTGAGCCTGGGGAATTGTCTGAGGACTGCTAATTGACACAGGTCAAAACCATGCCAGGTGACACACCAGCAGTTAAACAGCCAGGATGGTTGCAGGCAGGTGCTCGAGCCTGTACCCAGACCCTGTTTAGTTTACTAATATAGATGTCATTTTGGTCCTGATATGGACTGGGCTGGAAATACAAAGCCCAGGGCTCTGCTAAGACACAGAAAAAATTAATTAGGAGAAATTGGCCTAAGAGAGGCCCCTCAAGAGGGCCAATGGAATCCTGGGCTGTGGAGCGAAGAGTGTGGCCAGTAGGTTTAGGGACATTATCCTGCCTCTCTACTCTGCACTGGTGAGGCCACAAATGGAATACTGTGTCCAGTTCTGGGCTCCACAGTTCAAGAGAGACAGGGAACTACTGGAGAGGGTCCAGCACAGGGCAACAAAGATGATGAAGGGATTGGAGCATCTCCCTGATGAGGAAAGGCTGAGAGAGCTGGGACTCTTTAGCCTGGAGAAGAGAAGGCTGAGGGGAAATCTTATTAATGATTATAAGTATCTGAAAGGTGGGTTGAAGGAGGATGGAGCCGGATTCTGTTCAGTGGTTCCTAGTGACAGGATAAGGGGCAACGGGCATAAACTGGAACATAGAAAGTTCCATTCAAATATGAGGAAAAAATTCGTTATGGTGAAGGTGGCAGAGCCCTGGAACAGGCTGCCCAGGGAGGTTGTGGAGTCCCCTTCTCTGGAGACCTTCAAAACCCAGCTGGATGCAGTCCTGAGTAATGTGCTCTGGACAATCCTGCTTTAGCAGAGGAGTTGGACTAGATGATCTCTAGAGGTCCCTTCCAACTCTGACAATTCTGTGATAATCCGCAACAATCCATGATAATTTATGCAGAGTTTCTTCTCCAGAGTTTTCTGCTATATACTGATTTGAATCCCAGGGTTAGACTTTTGACAGTGTTGGAGGTTTATCTATAGCAAATGGGTTGTATCTTGAAACCATGCATCCCAGAGAATTGGCATACATCTTCCTACTCTGGGTGTGGTCACGAAGTCTGGACTTCAAAGGGAACTTCAAAAAACAGACTGTGTCCATATGCACGAGGGCTTAGGGTAGAGTGGAGGCTCAACAGCTCCAGGGGTCTGAATATAAAAGATTAAATAAGAAATACCTCTCCTTTTTCAGGGAGAAAGGTGCCAAAGGGAGGAGAATGAATGAAAGGAGTAAGTCAAACTAACATCCAAGTTGAAGGTCTAAAGGCAGATCAAAGAAAGCTTCAGTCATAAAAAGAACTGCATCTAGATGTGCAAGGGAATCCGAGGGTTCATGAGCAATGACCAAACTATACATTAACACATGGTCATGGCCTGACTGGGCAGAGGCAGGGCATGCTCTTGCTTGATGGGGATTAAACTAGAAAATTCTATGACCATGATATGTGGTGCCTGTTCAGTTTGAATGGATTTGTGGATAATCACTTCAAGAAATGTGAAGCCAACTGCTTTTTTCTTATCAATAAGGTTACTTGTTTTTTGGAAATAGATTATATGCATCTGACATTATTTGCATTTGACAAATATGTGCTGCCTATTGCTTATTTTTTTTTCCCAGGTTCTTATTTTTCCCAGTATTTCTCTGAGAACTGAAGCTTGGCAGACTAGTTTATAATTCCCTGAGAGCTTTCTGAATATATTTAAATGTGTATGTAGATCTTTTCCAGTCCTCTGAAACATTACCATCCTCTTCAAGTGCCCAAAGACAGCAACTACAGGGTCTGCATTTGCTTCTGCTGGCTCCTAACAACTCCAGCATGAATTTCAAGCCCAGAAGATTTGAAAATATCTCATCTTCTATGTGTTCTGCAATTTATTCTTTGCCTATTCAGGCTTCAGCATTTACATTAGTCATCCGTGTTAACTGTGGCAGTGTTCAGATCCCAGCTGAAAGCTTCACTGAAGACAAAAGCAAAAAAATTCCCATTAAATATTACTGAAGCCTTTGTTCCAATCTGTGCTCAGTAAGGAAATTATGTACATTAACAAAATTAGGAGCAGCTTACAAAAATAATAATAAAATAAAGGTGGAGAAAGCTCTGGTGGGGATGGAAGATTTGAACCTTGCACAGTGACTAGCCTCTTTCAGAGTTAATAAAGTTTTTAAATGAACCCCTAACTGAAATACTAATAATTTCTTTTGTATAGTCATGAGGAATTCTTGAGCTGTCGAGAATCAAATCAAAGCAATTTGAGAGTAATATAAGCTATCAAAAGACACAGTAAGAGTGGTAGTGGTGACTGCTGTGTGTGACAAATCTAATCACACTCAGAGGAAAAACAACAGCAAAAATACTAAAGCAGGAGTCTCTCTATGTAGCAGGCAGCCATGAACTTTAACAGAGCACCTCATGCTGTATGAAATCAATGGTATATTTATGCCTGTATGAACATAGGAAATAATGAGAGCACAGACATAATTCGCGTAGATTCACAAGAGGGCTGGATATCTGTTTGAAAAAAAATGCACTGGGCATGAACATGTTTGGAAGATCAGCTGAAGAACTGTTAGCAATGACAGCTTTCAGTTTCAGAGTTTCCCTCTTTTGGCCTCTCTGGTTTGTTCTGTCCATCAGATGCACAGCAGAGAGGATTTCTTTCCCTTTGGTTTGCCCAACCTTTTATTTTTCTCTGCAGCTCCCCCTGAACAACATGCCTCTCCTCTTTTGCCTTGACTCATCTGGAACCTTTCTGCTGTTGCACGCAATGTTTCTGACCAGCTCTAAGTGGTTCTGCACCCTGGCACAGTTTCTGAAATTTTATGAGTGATTTTAAGGCTCTATGTGGAGGCAGTAGGTAACCAAGCCATTTCCCAGCTGGAAGGGTTGCAGTCATACTACAACAGAAACACTGTTGTGCTGGGCAGGTCAGGACCAGGGTCCTCACCCCAAAGGGTAATATAAACCCTTTCTGAACCAAGATGCTTTAAACTGGCAGTGCAAACAGACTGCCTGTCAGACACAAGACAAGCAGGGAGGTGTGTATGGAAATGCTTGGCATGAGGTGGCTCCCGAGCATCATCTGTCCCAGAGGTGTCTCACTGCAGTCCTCCTGGGCTCCTTCTCCCAGGTCCCTTCTGGTTAAAAAGGAGCCCAGGAAAGGGGGTCCTGCCTCTTTCAGTGGCTGGGAACAAATGCATTTGCCCAGGAAATGTAGTGGCAGTCTCTCAGGGTCAAACCCACATCCATCAGTGAGGTGCCCATTGCTGGACTGGGTTGGACAAGCAGGAGAAAAGGCCACCTCTGCAGCCCCACATAGGTGCAGTCCTACTGCACAGAGGCAAACTGGGAAATGAGATTTTGGGAAGGTCAGTGGTAATCAAGTTGTTGGGGACAAGGCCACCGTCCTCCCTGAGGCAGCATCTAGGGCTGATGCTGACACACCACTGCTGCCTTTTCTCAAAACTTATTGAGAGGAAGTAAATAACATAAAAGCAGACATGGATTTTGCTTTCTTGACAACATATTTGGTGTCTTTCATTCAGGGTTAAACCTGACATTTAAAATTACCATTCAGTGTGTGAACCCATTCCACAAGCAAAGAGAAAAATAAAACCTGTGTTGAAACATGGGGCTAACACTGTGCAGCTCCATTTTCCATCCAAACAGAAAGTGCTTTCAGGGTGAGTTGGCCTCCAGAATAGTGTAGGGTGGTCTTTGTTTGGGACCCCCCAACATACCCTACACTGCTCACAGGTCCAGGCACCAGCTTACATGCAAGGACAGTAGCATGTCCTTGGAGGACTGATAAAATTAACACCTCAAAGGTGAAGGCAGAAGCTGGCCTGCAGGCTACCTCTTGGTCCCAATTACATAGTCTGAAGTCCTATATGTAGTGTCTTTCCTCTGTAGATCCAAAAGCTACTTAGAAAAGTGGTCATCTTTACTCTAGTTTCATATACGGAAATACAGAGAGTAAAAGATTAGGTGATGTCTTTATGTCCACATAGGAATTGCTGGAAAAGCTGAGAAACAGCTCAGTGCTCCCTTGCATCCAGTCCCACCTCTAGAAAATGCCCATACCTGGTGACTGCTTCCAAGGGAAGAACTTGGCCAAGCAGCTCTGCCCTGTCTTGCCTTCAAGTTAGATTTGGATCAACATGGTTGTGCCAAAAGAAATTGCTGTCTTTGAAGATGTTCTTTTAAAGGGATGTGAAGCAGATCTGTTTTACATAAATGGGTCTAGCTAAATAAAACCATTCAAGTGCCTATGTCTGCTTATTTCCCTTCAACTGTGATGGAAAGAAGGCCTCAACTGATAACTGCTGAGAGTCCAAGAGAAGCTGAAGGGAGTGAAGACAAGGGAGACACCCCAGGATGGGACTTCCTACTACCTGTGCTGACATTGCTCATGGTTGTATTTGGCTTAGTGTAGTACTTACCAGTGTAGTACTGCCTTTTTCCCTCTGCCAGGTCTGTTTACAAGTTGCTGTGAGGATCTGGTCCTTTGCAGTTCAGGCAGGGCAGTCATCCCCTTTGCCCCATCACACCAGCTTCCTTGAGGACTGCTGAGGTTTAGAAGGGAAGCATCTGCAGGGCTTTAGCATTACCCTGCTCCACTTCATAAGTAAATCAGTACAAATGATCAAACCCCCACTGGTTTAAGAGAAGAGAGGTTGCTTCATCTTTCCAACGCTGGCATGCAGGAAGACACCTGTGCTCTGGTTAAACTGAGTTGGGGGAGGCAGGCGGAAGGAAG
>VXBJ01003732.1:219208-295072 GCA_013400055.1 Nycticryphes semicollaris | reverse complement strand
GGGGTGCTGGTATTTTTAAAAAATAATTATTTATTTTATTTCATGTTAAAACCCCTGAAAATAATGAACTCCTGTCAGCTGGGCAGTACAGTATTTTCTTTCTTCATCAAAACTCAGGGTCTTGAGTCTTCTGTGAAGAGGGTATTTTCTTTTAAATCCTAGGTTGGATTCAGTAAGGCAAGTACGTCAACTCTGTTCCTTAAAAAATCAAAACAACAAAAAAACCCCAACAACAATAAAAAACTACAACAAAGCTAAAAAAACCCACCATAAACTGTCATGAAATTTCAAGCCTGGTATGTGACAGGTCTGTAGTTTTAGAAATGGGAGTTCTAAACTTCTGGGAAGCCGTGATCCCATAGTGGCAGCCTTCCCAGCATGAAGTATTCCCGTCTTGTTAAAGAAGCTTTGANCTTTTTTTTTTTTTTTTTTTTCTTTTTTTTTTACTCAGAAACCTTCAGAAAGTGAATTTCTTTAGAAAGAGAAATGTCCTTCTTCAAAATGTTCAAATATAAGTGCCTGCTGGCAGTCTCTGGGGATCAGAGTATTGTTTAGCAACTCCCTGATTGGGAGATATGGAAACCTGAACTGCAGGACTGCATTCATACTAGAAAATAGTTATTGTTGTAGGCAAAGCAGCAGCAGTAGCTCTTGGGCCAAGGTTCTTTGACTTTGTAAGAAGTCCAAGGCACCTTTAGAGAAACAGGATCTTGGATTCAGGCTATAGGCAACATCAGTGAAGTCATAGGACTTCATTCCCTTGCTGGAGCAAAGTGACACTTCTCTTCCCTGATATTCTTCAACATGCTTTTATGTTAGTGGAAACACAGTGGGTGTGCTAAGGCAGGAGTTATTCTCCCAGCTATGGTATGCAGAGTCCTGTAGTGAAACAAAGTCCCCAAGACCTTCCTTGACTTTTGTTTCAGTAATTTTCTCCAGAGATCTTATTCTCTATCAATGTATGTCATCAAATAAGGCCATAGCATTACAGAAACTTGTAGGACTTACGTTTTCAACACAGAGGACTGGGAATCCTTAAGCTTTGCAACCCTAAAGTGGTATCCCACAGTATTGGCCTCTGATTGGTTCCCACTGATGCATGGGGGTGACAGTGGTTTCTGTGGGAGTTAGGTCAAGATGAAACATGTCTTATCAGCAGAGATTCTGTATCTTCTACAACTACTTCTTATATTTGGTATGGTAGGAAAGATATTTATTAGAAGGTAAATGCATGGGCTCAATTTTTATATTCTCTTGAAGGGAGTTCCTTTGCCAGTGCTTCCTTTGTGTCACCCAGTATGCTTATCTTCACATGGGAAACCATTTGAAAAATAGTGGTTTTTGTATGAGCAGAAAGCATTCCTCAGCCAGCTGATACTTTTGGTTAACAATTAGCAGTACTGTGTCTTGGAGATATCAAGAAGGTATATGGAGACTGAGTTACTGCTACTGATGGGAAGCTGTTTTAAGTAAGTTTATTTGGTTAATATAAAAACTACAGCTTTGAAAATGACATACAGCAAAGAAGGTGCTCCCTTTTTTTGGTAACATCACGCTTTTTTGTGGTTTCTGTCACCTGTTTGCAAGCTTGGAGATTGAAAAATAGGACAGCAAACATATTACATGTGATCTTGAGAGCACCCCCTGTGTTCTGTCTTATTTCAAATGTGGGCACTTTCACTACTTTGTGAATGGTAGCTGCTTATATACATGGTAAATAGTGAGCATTATCGCTGATGCAAGTTGATCTAGTGCCACTGAAGAGCTTTAGTTGCATTGTAAGTAAGTTACAGGCTATATAGTCATTTTGAGTAGGAGACATTAATCCAAATCAGTCACAACTCACAGTTTAAATTCCCATATAATTCCAGTCTGACCCAAGGAGCTTCAGACAGCTTTTAAAAATTCATTCTAACATTTTAACAAAAAAACCCCAACAACAATAAAAAACTACAACAAAGCTAAAAAAACCCACCATAAACTGTCATGAAATTTCAAGCCTGGTATGTGACAGGTCTGTAGTTTTAGAAATGGGAGTTCTAAACTTCTGGGAAGCCGTGATCCCATAGTGGCAGCCTTCCCAGCATGAAGTATTCCCGTCTTGTTAAAGAAGCTTTGAAAGGAACAAATGCTATTTCATCAGTACCTTTAAAAGCTCTACAAGTTGCATTTTGTATGTAATTTAAATAACATAGAAAAAATGTTTTACATGATGGCCTAGCAATTAAAGGACAGAGTTGGCTGTCATCTTTGTAACATTGCCTAGCTGGTGTCTGTCTAGCTAGCTGCCAGAAGTTCTTTGTGTCGCTGAGCACAGAATTTCTCCACAGGCAAAATCCCATCCGTCTTTTATTCCCTACCACAGACAGAATAAAGTGTTTGTTCCAAGTTGTTCTGTCCCCTTTTTAGGCATCTTCCAGAAATTAGGCCAGAAGAGAGAAGCCTCTTGCAGATGGTGCATGCATTTATTCTGAAGGGTTGACAGCCAGTTTGTTGCCATTCAGCGATCTGTGCTGTGGTGGCACAGATTTTTGCCACATGCAGATTTTTCTGGTGTTTCACTGTGTTTCCAAAGGAAAAAGAAAGCAAATTAAACACTGTTGCTGTTACAAGTTTGGATGTTTAGGCAGTGACTATAAAAGATTAATCTCTGTTACACAGTTTTATTTTTGGTTTTATATCTAGTTGAGAGACTGTATAGCTTTGTCCCAACTACCTGTTACCCACTGTCTTGAAATGTCCAGGCAGATTGATTCTGTAAGGGGCAATTTCCATTCAATATGCCTTCTGCTTCTCATCTAGATTCAAATGTGAGACAGAAAATGACCGTCTTATATTACTTATTTCCTGAAAGAAAACCTTCTCTTATAGGACAAGTAGTGTCTTGAAGTAGTGTCCATTCATTATTTGATGGATCTATGTACAGTTACTGAATGTTACTGATTCTCTGTGCTGATATTTTCTGATATTTGTTGGTTTTGCATGAAAAGAGTTCACTGGAGAAGGCCTACCTTGGAGAAAAATAACAAAGAATTTCAGTGACTGATGTTAGGCTGCTTGTCTCTTTCTTCCTGCTTAATAATATTCAACTCTTCTCAGGTAATGGTGTACTCATATATATAGCTACAATTCCTTGTGCAAGGGAAATATTGGGATGGTTGCTGTTTCATCACCAGGGGAATCCTAGCCTTAAGGAAGCACTAAAGTAGCATTGTTATGGTCTTGTTTAGAACCTAATTAGGAGGTTTTTCTCCTTTCAGGGGCCAGGTACAGGGTATGAGCTAAAGCAGAGGAATATGCTACTAATGCATTACGAAAAGAGTTTTTGTGTAGCTTACAGGAACATCCCTGCCAGTGTACAATGCCTATAGCACTAGGGACTAGGAGGTCTAAATGAGGACCAGAGGATGACTCCAGACCCCCTGGGATATCACATTCCCAAGAAGATGTACCTGTCAATATTGACCCAACAGAAGAACTGTATGTCAGTTTTTCTAAACGAGCAAGATAGGACTTGTCTTCATTTAATGTTAATCTGAGGTCACTAATCTCTCATGCAGGCGAAAATATCTGTGAGTATCCATGACAGACAGACTGCAGCTGAATGACCCAGGCAGGTGTGGATGGAGTTTTGGAGCTGCTCACGCTGCTTACTACCTTGAGTGATGAACGTTTTCCCATTCCTAATGCTAGCCTCACCTTAATTTCAAAACCCTATATCCTTTGGATTTCTTGGCATCTCCTTGTGTTGATTTTCAAACATTAAGGAACTTATACATTTTTGTAGGTGATTCATTCGTTCTCTATCACTTCTCTCCTGATGCTTGAAATTGAATTTTGCGGAGGTACCGCTTGCCTCTAACTGATAAGAAATTTTTGTTTCTGGCAAGATGGATTTTCTGTCTTGCTCCTCTCCTCTCTCCCTTTATCTGCCCCATTTTACATTGTTCTTGCAGTTCTTTGTCTTCATTTTTGTCTTCTTTCTCCCAACACTTTTCTTGTCTACTCTTCCTCTGCTTTCTCCTCTGTTTTTTATGTGTCCTATCAGACTCCTTTTACAGACATTTCTTCTGCTCAGTCCACTTGCCTGAATCCTTCAGCTTGGAACTGATGCAGTAGCTATGCAGACTGGAGAAAAGAAAGTCCAACTTCCTCCTTCTATCTCTGGCCTGTATGTCACAGTCAGCTCTTGGATCTCCCTTCCAGAAGCATGTTGGTTTCACTGGCTTTTTCAATAGGATTTTTTTTTCCAGTCAAAAATTGTTTTGATTGTGTGGGAAAAGCACATGCAGTATAAGAGATCCTTGTTCAAGCTGTTGCTATCCAGTTTTCAGAGGGACTTATTCCCTGGTAATTATTTCCTGTTAGAGTTTCATTTTGCATAAATATTTAAAGGCTAGTTCAAGCCAAACAAATGCTAGGCCAAACAAATTGTAGGTTAGGCATTGACCTGGAACAAGGAGACCATAGGGCCATTAATGAATTAGCCACTGGTCTAGCTGCCACTTTGTAGTCTTTTGCTGTTCTATTTACCTGTTTTATGTCGTGCCCTTTCTTCTCTTCCTAAAGTGCAGGAGAAATAAATTCCTTTGGAAGTGGAGAGTTCCTTTTTCCTATTCTCTGGGTGTAGGCATGAGATTCTTTGGAAGGACCAGATATGGATTAGACCAAGATCTGGGGCTTTGCTCTGTCCTATGTTAGTCTAGAGGAGTTATGTTTTTCCAGTGGGAGTAGGAGGGTGCTACGAGGGGGATTTCTACTAGGAGTGGAGTAAAGCAGAGATCAAGTTTGAAAACCTTGCATCAGTCTCACTTGAAGAAGGGTTTGGAACAGCAACCTAGATCATGAGACCGGGTGGGCAGAGGGAGATGGAGAAATGGAGCTGAAAGATGGGTGATGGGGAAAAGCGGAGGGAGGAAGGGAGAGTATCTTGGTATGCTGGGATAACTACTGTGGCCAGATGAGGAGACCCAGCAACGGAGGAGGACAGACCCAGTATCAGGAAAGATGGAGATACTGAGGTGCATAGGGGCTGGATCAGAGTGCTGGAAGTGGAAACGCTTTGCTGTGGCATGTAGGGCAGCAAAGAGATGGGCCTGGGAAAGGCTGGAGCTTGAAACCGCATGCAGAGGCAGCTTGGTAACTTGGAGTGATGTTCTATCCTGTGCACTTCATGGCTTATAGGACAAGGTAAGGGCAAAGGAGAAAGGCATCCCACTGAGATACCACAGCCCTTCTCACACTAGGCTGCATTGCTGCCCAAGCATCCTTGGCAGCCTGCCTTTGTTAGTTGAGCTTGTCAGGCTCACACCAGTACCCTTCAGAGCTGAAAGAGTTCTGAACTGTGTGGCTCCTTTGTTTAGGAGGGATCACAGAGGCAAACCTAAGAGCAGCAATACTGAAAAGAAACCCCCCATTACCTTCCTCTTTAATATCTTTTCTTGTGTGTGTATGCTTGACTGTTACTCTCAAAGGATAATTCATTAAAAAACTTTCTCAGAAAATGTAGCCATATGACGTTACTTACAGTCTCACCCCTGTTACTGTGCTGTTCATTCAGGATGAGACACTTTTATCAAGTGTTTAATTTATCTCAAAGTTTTATTCCATCATTGCTCTATTTCCAATTCTGTTTTTATAATAGCAAGACTTTCTTTCATTTAGATTGGTAAAGCCTTGAATTCATAAATTGTCAGAGTGATTTTAATGTAGAATAAGGCTTTATCACTGCATATAAATATATTTAGCCTGAGATTCATTCCCAGTAACCTTTTGTGGTCTCAGAATAAATATAACACTTTATGTGTACATATCGGTAGATTTAAAATGAGATTTATGACATTCGTTGCTGTTGTTAGAGAATGGTCAGAAATATGGGGGATACTTTCCCACTGTTTAAGGCTGCACCATTTTGAAATGATAAACCATTCTTTCCTACTTCAAAGTAATTTTATACTTCTGTTTAAAGAACACCACGAGTTTGTCTACTATATTTGTAAGTTTTATATTGAGCCAGAAAAAAGATGCTTTGGAAATGTTTTTTATTCATTATTGTTTGTATTAAAATACAGTCTGTGGACCATGACCAGCATCAAAGCTGATGTGCTCTGTGTGCTCTGTGCTCAGCATTTCCTGGTAAGCGATAGTTCATGGCAGAGACAGTATAGTTGGATACCAGGCAGAAAACATTTTCTCATTATTCTTCCTTGTTTTACAAGCAGGATATTGTCACACACAGACATTCAGCCTCCTTTTTCAGTGTCTTATTACCAACTGAGAAGACAGGTTTCTGAGAGAGGTTAGTCAGGGTCACAGAACAAGTTTACAGCAGAGCCAGGAACTAACTCCAGATTCCCATCAGGTCCAGCATGCACATTGACTTGGATAAAACTTCCTTAAGTGTCTTGCCTGCTGCTGGAGTTTTCCTTCAGCTTATTCAATTTTATTGGCAAACTTGTTCGGTCCCCTCCTTGAGCAGATATTGCTGATGCTACCCTTTCTCTTGGAAAAGTTTGGAGAAGTTGTGTCTGGTGCTATTAGCTCTGCAGGAAATGTTCCAATCGATACATCAATTGTGCTGTAAAATGAACTGTGCAACTGCTGTATTTTTATTAGAGAAGTGACACAGACAAATTTTGCCACAAGATTCACTCGATAGCTGTTTCACCAGAAACTAGGAGTGCCTTTCAAGCAAGAGTGCCTCTCACTTATGGATATCCTTTCTTCTTTTTAGTTTTCTTGTCAGAAAAAGTATATGGTAACTACTAGTTTATGTGAAATTGTTAGTGGCTGAGGCTTTCTGACCTATATGGAAGAAGTACAGAAAAAGCTGAGGGAACAGAGAGTGGGTTAGAAAGCCTATGCCTCCAAGTTGCTTTGGTGCTGTTTGTTTAAGGGAAAGATGAATTCTGGTGGAAAGTAACACTGCTAGGATTACATTGTGGGTACAGGGTGGAAATGGCTAGTCACATCCATGTTCTCTATGTGAAACATTGACAGCATTCACCCTGTGGTGTCCATCTCCTTGGGGATCTGTACCCAGTGTCTATAGGCCTGCCAAAAGCAACAGGAAGAAGCAAGCATTATTGTTTAGACTTAAAGTGAAGGCACAGGGACTTGCAGCTTCTTTGGACAATGCACGGTGGTGCACAGATTGGAGAATATTGGATGCTGCTGCATGTGTATTTATCTGTCACTTTTGCATGCAGAATACAAAGGTGTGAATTGCATCTCCTATATGTGTTACATGCACATGAGTGGATGTTTTGCATTTAGTACATCTTCATGAGCCAGTGCCTTCTGTGCATGCTGCATGTCGCTGATGGGGTAGTTGGATTCCGTGTGTGCACCGTGTACTCAAAGACACATTTTCGATAGACAACACCCAATATTTTTCATTATTATGGAGTCAGGATTCCTGGGGAGACTATTACTGAGCTTTTCCGGGTCAGACCCCATAATGATAAATATCAGTGATGTTCCTCCAAAGTCAATGTACTGGCACTGATTTAAGTTTTGACCTCTTCTTACCTATATTCTTTTGTGAATGTGTTCTATCACTAATGTACTCCACTAACTGCCTACTAGATATATTGGGATAGGTTACCAATGAACTTACTACATGACTGCTTTTAGAAAATGCATTCCTCAGACTGTTTTTTATTACCTTTGTTCTCTTCTTTCTGGCAGATTGTGCTTTTGATGTGTTTGCAATTATGTATTATTCTTTCAAGGAAGAGTTTGGAATATTTTTTCACTTCCAAGGAAAAATGTCAGCTCTAGGGCTGTTACTAGTTTTGCACTCTTGTTTTGTATAGTTTTAATTTAAAGGGTAATTGCTTTTATTCTTTTTTTTTTTTTCTTTTTTTTTTGCTATGGAGGTTTTTTGCTTTTTTTTTTTTTTTTTTGGTGTCCTTCCTTCCCAGTAGTGGAAGCTTTGTTCTATGATTAGTATCCTGATTGACAGATAATGGAATTGAGCCACAATCCCTTAAGTGCAAGAGCTTGCTCATTACCCATTGCATCTGGCTGTATTTCATAATATTATAAAGAGATTTTATTTTGCCTGGGTAAAAAGAGCCAGTAATTGAATTCAAGCTAAAATATTTATTTTCCTACTTATCCTATCCAACACTAGCAGATGGCTGATAGGCACACGGTGCTTAAAACTTTGAATGAGATTTGTAACATTATTGAAAAAAAAAGTAAATATCTAGATGGCTTTTGGTTCAGGGAAAGATTTCTGGGTACTGTCTAATTTGAATTCAAAGTGTAACTGGGACAAGCCTCAGTGACAACAATGAACCAGAAAGATTTTCTTTTTTTTCCGTTTAACTTTTTTTCCCTTGTATGCTGAAGCCAGCTGGGAACATTATGGTAATCTCGTCAGAACACTTGAATGTCACAGAATCTCATCCAGAGTTCCCTCTCTTTCATTTTTTTGGGTTTGATTTGGCAAATCTATGAGTTTAGCTGTAGGCCACCTGGACAGGGCAGTTTCTTGACACTTGAGCACATATAAGCAGTGTATTTCAGTGGATTGTTGATGTTAATAACTAAAAACCCAGCATGAAAATGGTTTGCAAATGCCAGTTACTGGAGCAGGTTCAGAAACATTTTCACTATGAAAAGCATTTAAGGCACACATAAGTAGCTCATATGCGTATCTCGGTTTATGCCCCAGCCCCAGCAGACTACTTGGAGCACATTCAGAGCACAACAAAGTGCAAAAGTTTGAAGCAGCTGCAGGAATAGATGCATGTGATGGCCTCTGGATGCTGTCACAGTTGGTGACTAAACAGCTTCCTCCTCTGGTGCCTGTGATGGAATATTTTATATAGTGTCACCTCTGCCAGTACCAAGCAGCTTTCGGAAAGACTCAGTAAGAGCCAGGCAATCTCACTGTGGAGGTGCAAGCAGAGGGAATGGAACACTCTCCTCATCGCTGTTACTCAATGGGATGTCCTGGCACCACACACAATAGTAAAACTCCAGAAAAATAAAAAAAAAACCAAACCAAAAAGAAACCTGGCAAACTCTAATCAGTATCCTTCTTTGTGTGAATTAATCTGCGTTAATTCTGCCAGGAGATTGATTTTTATGCCCTGCTTTTACTCCAAAGTACAGAGATGACATTTTTTTTTGACTTCTAGCAGGCCCAAAGTTGTGGTTATTTCAAACAGGAGGACATTAGTGGAACCATCTCTGGAGCAGAGATTTTGCAGTGAACTGAGGATGTAACATAGGAATATAGAGTGGCTCCAAATGCCTGCCTCAGCCAGTGCTATCCCCACAGCAATAGCCCCTTGCAGATGCTCAGGGAGGCAGTTTAGCAAACATACCATGTTTTGAATGACCTGTCCCTTGGATAGCTTCCCAGCTTCTGGCAATCATTGACTAAGGGGTTGCAACTGGGCTTCTGTATTTAGTAGTACCTCAAAGACCTGGACTCCAGGAATTTGGCTAATTCATGTTTTAATCCACTTATTTTTTAGCTTGTGTAATATCCCATTGTGCTGTGTGGAAGGAGTACCTCTTGTTTCATTTGAATTTGCTGCATTGTCATTTCCCTGGATGCTTGCATCTCACTGAAAAGTAGCAAAGAGTAGTTTTGTATTCATCTTCTCCCACTCAGGATTTTACAGACCTCTATTAAAATACCCCTCCACCAGCTCCCTACAAGCTCAGCTGTAGAGCCTCTTCTTAAACAAATATCCCTCTTTTCTAGTCTGTATCATTCTTGAGATGGGGTGGTCAGAAACAATGCTTGAAGCCTTGATGCCAGTGCACTGGGAACATAGGCGGAGATGTAATGAGAGTGCTACAAGTGAGTTCATCATTAAGTATTTTTCCGTAGAAGCAACACAGACACCAGCAATAATCATGCCTCTTTTAAAATTAAACCCTCCCCATGGCTACTTCCAGAGCTGATAGGTCATCTTGAGAGATTTACAATCACGTGATTTTCTTATACTGTAAGTAAAGGTATCTTAGATACACCAAATGAAAGTTATTCTGAACTGCCTTTAAATTTCCTATACATGGAATAAGAAGCTCCAATTATTAGGGACAGCATTTTTATCTGCCATATCTTAATTTAAATTGAATGTGTCATGTGACATTAAGCAAAACCTGAGATGTATCTTGAAAGACAGTAACTCATAAATAGTGTAGCCATAAGCCAGTTGATGGCTAAGTTATAACCAGGCAAATCTAATATCCTGCTTAGCTGTAGGGTATGTGATTTTCTGTATGTAGTCCACACTCCTGTAATTGTTTGTTGTAGAGGATGGTGAATTTTCCAGTTGCCATAAGCTCATTTTTTCCCTTAATGCAGTTAATATAGATGAATACATTTTTAAGGATTCTTTGAAATCTCGCTCATATTTTTACAGTTTTCTGAATACAATCTTCCCATGACAGAGAGAATCTGTGGTGAAAAATGACTACAGGCCAAAATGTTTATGGGATTACAGACTATTTATCACTGAGTTTATTTAAAAAGATCCCTATGAGGCTTCAGATTTTTTGGCCAGTCTCAGAAAGATATACAACTAGATATGAAATTTCTCGCAAAGTAAACTACGCCATAACAAATGGCTTTATTGAAGTTTGCTCAGAAAAATATAAAGGCAAACACCAGGCAAAATTATATTGTAACAATAGTCTGGCTTTTCTGTCAGGAGAGGAGACAAAAAGCTTATTTCAGAAGCAGTTGCAAGGACTGATATGAAAAATAATGTTACATACTTGTATATATATTTGAACTGAGTATGAAATGTTCACTGAATCAAGAAACAGAAAATTAACTGTGTAGTTTTCAGTTATTTGACATGCATCCAAATAAAACACTGGATATTGTAGAAATCATTCCATGAAATAAAAGTAATAACAATATTATAGTTTTAGTACTTCTAAATAAAAAAAATTGAAACTATTCTGATCAGTTTGTGAGCCTTTCATAAATACCAGCTTTTGCTGACATCAAAAACTGTTTTGGGGTTTATTACAAGGGTAGGTTTTATAGATGCCTTGAGGAATAAATCACCAAAACCATTTAGCCATCTTCAAAGCAGCAGAAGGAAATAATTGACAACAAAATAGGAAGGTGTACATTAGACAAAGATATAAAGTAAGTTGCAGAGACTGACTTTACCATTAAAATGCCTTGGGATCCTTAAAATTCTGATGTAAACTATCACTCCTGCCCTTTCAGAAATTATTTTTAAAAGAAAAATTCTTGCAATTAAACGTAAAGACACATGCATGTACACACACAAATATGAAGCATTTTAAAAATTTAAGAGAATTCTGTCTTTCAGAGATTAACTTAACTTCCAACTTTGCTTTTGAATGCACCACATTCCCTTATGTCAATAGGATCATGTAAAAAAACATTCTAGGTCAGTTTAAATCACTGTACACCTGTACCCTGAACCAGATGTAACACCCACTGATAAATGACATATATCAGTGGTGGAAAAAGTACTAATGTATGCTTAATTTCTGTGCTAGGGAGAGAAAATTAGGAAAGCCTGGGGTTAGGATTTAAAAGAGGAACTCATCGTGTGTACCTCGCTTCACTTGGCCTCTTTACAATGAAGGAGCTCCAAATAAAACAAGAGGCCACTCTACCTGTGAATGCCTACTCCTCATGTAAAACATCCTTGCTCCTTGATTAATAGCACATTTCTGTGTGATTCATAACTGTGCCTGCATTCAAGTGGCATCAGAATAACAAGGAAAAGAAAAAAAGGAGTCAGGTTTATTAACAGGGAAACTAGTTGCTTGTTGGGTTTTGCTCAGATTCCCATAACCGCTATAAGCATAAGAAGGAAAATATGTCCAAAACACAAAGAGCCAAATGAAGGTTCAGCACTGGCTGGTATAAAGAACATTGCATGTCTGGCTTGAGTCTGAGCCCATGGCTTTCAGTCACCAGTGCTCCAGCACTGCCCTTGCCATGTTCTGCCAGTAAAACCTGGGCTTTCTGTCTTTGCTGAGGCTTATATCTTGTCCTTCTGCTCAACACAGGAAATATTTTTAATTGGAAACTAAAGGGCCATAAAAGAGAGCATGGCAAAAGAGGAGAAAACAACAGTGTGAAGTAAAGGACAGAGGCAGAATTTGCTTTAGAAGGAAGGAACAGTTTGAAAGAATATTTTGATCCTATTTTTGCCAAGGTTCATGGCAGAAGGACAGTAGCTGTGTCTGATCCCTACTGAGGAGGCTCCCAATCTTTTCTTGGATGCCTGGTAAATCTTTCTCCTGTTAGTGCAATCAGTTACCTAGAACACATTTTGAATCTGATAAAATGATGTAAGCACTAAGCTTTATGCAGCTGAGTTATATGCCTTCTTAAAGGTATCGCAGCAGGCATGGCAGAGGGCATGAGAAGCACAAGGCTGACAGTATTGACTGCAGCTGGAAATGTTGCTTGTGCTGCTTGGCAGCTGATGTCCAGTGGAGGTCAGTATCAGCAATTGTGTATGGACATGACTGACAGTTGCAATGGCAGCTGTAACTTTTTTGCTTTGCTTAGAGTTAGCTGTGTCCCCCCCCCAGCTCTTCAGCATTTAGCAGACCTGAAGAGTGTAGGATTTGTTGTTTGCCGTTGCCAGTGTTGTCATTGCTAGCCTCAATCATAATGGGCAATATTTTGATGCTCCAGAGGTAAAGGCAATGCAGTAACCACTCTGAACTGTGTTTCTTCCTGTCTGAATGTTACTCAGACCCTCAAAATTGCTTTAACATCAAGTATGTCTTCATCTTTGAGCAAACTGGTCTAGTGAGAGGTGTCCCTGCCAGGGCAGGGGTTTTGGAATTTGAAGATCTTTAAGGTCCTTTCCAAGTTTGTCTATATACAACTTTGTGCTTTGTTTCTGATCTTTACATTACACTCTAGTTTGTTTCTTTATGTAAATTTACTTAAGAAAGTAATTGAAATCTACCAATGGAGAAACAAGGACACATGCCAAAGGTTTGTCTTCAATACTTTTTTCGGTTGGTGTTAATTTTTGAGCCGTTATTCGAGCAGCTGTCCAGGTCAGGAGAGTTCAAACATGCTTATTCTGTGCCACTTGCACTCCAAGAATGCAGTGATGGAAGTCTGCAAACTATTAAGTGTTTAGCAATGCCTTCTAGTTGTATTAGGTTATAACTGCATCAGTTGCATGATTAAGAGGAAGTGACAGGTAAGCAAAATGAGAACAAGAGTCTCATACTGTTAGAAGCAAATGTCACCGTGTCATATGTACTGTACTTGTGTATCAGTGCTCTCTCTAAACATATGTACAAGAGAAAGAAGATATGAGAGAGGGAATATCTGTGTAGTTGTCAATACGTGTTCATATGTGTTTATACAGTTTACGTGTTGTATACATTGATGTTTACCTCATGTATATGTGATTGTTTCTGCATGTGGAAACCAATATACCTGTGTAATTGTGCCACAGGTGGTAACAGTATGTTGGAGATGGAACATAGTGATACCTTCATACAGCCCACTGCTCTGTTTACTTGCTATTTTGTTTGCTAATTAAATAGCTTTTGGAAAGGAATTTATCAAACTTTCAAAGGTTTTGTGTCTTAGTTTTCTTACAAGTTCCAAATAAATCCAAGTAAAATATGAAGATTTAATACTGAGAGTGCTAATGACTGCGTTTATAGATTTGTTTTCTAAATGAATATTCTTGATGTATGTTGTATCATTTTAGAATAATATTTTTTAAAGTTACAAGTTCTACAACTAAAAGAGGTTTCACAAATACACAGTGAGTGAGACAGTTTGATAGATGTTGGTCTATAACACATGCAAGGGGATAGAAATACCTTAAGCTGGCAAGGCTGCCTGTCACTCCTTAGATTCAAGGAGTTATCTGGTTAGGCTCACAAACTGGAGTGAGTCAGAAGCCTGGCAACCCATTGTGGGGTGTGTGAAAGAAGGTGAGATTGTAAGAGACCCTGACCAAAGCAAGTGGCTTGTCCTTGTGCCGATCTGTGTCTGGGGAGAGAAGAGTGTTGTTCATCCGTTGTTTCAGAATCAGTCTTGCCAAGCCCACAGGATGCTTTAAAAATAATCTCCACTCAGAGAGAGTCACAGGACATACCACATATTTCAGAGATATGAGAGACTTGTACAGAGGCAGTAGATGGAGAGCTTTGTTGGAGAACCCACCATTACATTGCCAGCTAAGGCCTGAGATGAGCGTACGGCAGGGAAAACTGGTGCTGTTTGTTTCCTGCTTGCGTCCTTCCTCTTATATCTTGGGATTTTAATTAACCAGCAGAATATGAGGACTGCCATACTGCCAGTCACTGAACAAGGATGCGACACCTGAAATTCTTGAGTATCGCCTGGAAGTTTGGCTATTCCATGTTATTCTCTTAGCTCACATGGTAGTCAGAGTTCCAGCCTTACAATTACTCTGATTATCATCACTGTTGTCCTGCATAGCTGCTTTTAGGATGAGAGTTACGTTTATATTTTAAACTAACAGAACTTATATATCTATGCACACATATACACCATATACAAACAAAAGGAAAACATGAAAAAGCAGAGATTGAAAGTTGAGCATTGAAAGTAAAACAATGTTCAGTAGATGTCTTACCTGTCTGTTTCTAACCAGTTCTGTCATACACTGTTAACGGTAGCATTCACAGAGGAAGAAGGAGTAGGTGTTCACACAAGATGTTCTCATAAATCCTAAAGCAGAGTGGAATTTTGCATCCTTGAGATGCCCAAGTTAAGTACATTTAGAAAATATATAGGAAATATAACAGACTAGCTTGAGTCTGTCTTGTCATATTTCCACAGATATAAAATGAAAATGCCATTCAGCTTTCCTGCTACCATAAATAAGGGTTGAATAAATGTATATCATTCACTCATAGGCCCTTTGGAAGGAGGTTTCTTGTACCAGTAGCAGCAGTCAAATGCTTTATGCTGCTGCTGGATATGGTATTTTCATTTCTGTATATATTTATACTATAATAAAGCCACAAAAAGATAGAGCCAACACCTCCTGTTTTGTGAGCACTTAACACACATGAGAATTAGCTGTTGCTTTTATTTCAATTAAAAAAAAATTATCTTCTTAAAACTGTTCTTTCTGAATTTTCTAATCATATGGTCAGAAAAACAAGACTTATGAAAACTCAAGTGGCCAAGGAATAAAATCTTCAGTAATATCTTTTCCCTAAAAAGAGACTAGGGATGTTTAGTATTGGCATACCTTCTTATAGATAGTTTGAAGTTGGCTTGAGTGCCTGACACCAAGGCACCAGGGCTGGCCAACCAGGATGTCAGGGATACATTTCTGATTGCAATTGAAGTTAGTGGTTGAGCTTCTCTTTATTTTGTTGGTGCCAGAATTTCGCACAGGTGTCTGACTCTGCAACTTCATAGCTGATGCTGTATTGATTAATATTGTACAAGAGATGTGTATCTTTTTTTCTAGCAAGCATACCTGTACAAGTCAAATATTAAAGCCTAGGGTATTCTGCAAATAGCGTTCATAATCCTGCTCTGAAGCAACTTTCTGTGAAGCCATTTTCCTCTGTTTCGTAGAGAAAAACAAATATATAACAGAGCTCTGAAATTCCTTTCCAATATTTCATTTTCTGGCTTTCAAGCATCATCCTGGGAGCAATGAGACAAGAAAAGAGTCTTTTCTTCCTTCAAGGTCTGCAGTGAACAGTGTAAAGCCACGCACAATGGATTTGGAAGAAGCTTTATATATTATGACAAGCGAGTGTATCTCCAGGGTGCTCTGCTGTTGTGGAATGTAGTTCTAAGCCAAATCATCCATTAAGTCACTGAATCTGATAAAATTTCTCAGGTTCCTAGAGATGAAAAGCAGATGAAGAGACACCGATGACTCAGTTCTTGCGAATGGAATGAAGCAAGACCATCAACCTAAATTGTCCCTATTAATCAACAGTGTAATCTTGCAATGATAACCTCTGTGAATCTGCAGAGCTTTGGGACTGTGTTTGGTGGAAGGACTCTGACTGATAGTTTTAGAGCACATGTACTCCTTGCTCCTGGGGAGGTGTTCACATGATTAGGAAATGCATGATTATGATGCTGTTTCTACACACAGGGAGAATTTTTTTAATTTGTTTTATTTTTTTCTTACATCCTCTGCTATTTTACAGTTTCTCTTTTCTTACTAAGCCCTGAAATGAATCGTTTCAAAATTTACCATGCCAACCAAAGGTGAGGATGGCTCTGTGGCTATATTTCTTTCACACTGAAAATTATTTAACTTCAGCATTCCAGCACTGATGTACATTCATACATCCATACTTTCACCTTGCTTTCAAGTATTGATTAAAGAATAGTCTGATAAAGATTTTAAAAATGAGAATAAATTCCCTTCTTGCTGATAATTAGAGGCCATTACTGCTGCTGGAACTTTACTTGCAATGCTTGCCATCCAAAGGATAGTAAATACCTTCTTTAATCTTTTTTTTTTTTTTTTTTAAATTTGCTGTCAGCATGTGTGTACTTGTCTGGGTGCTGCTTAGATTATGTCTTTGACTTCAGACACTGTATTTTGTTAATCAGCTTTCATAGGAAAGTGACACATTTCATAAAAATATAAATAAATAAAAAAAATTTCTAAGTTAATTAAGGATGAGAAACAAGATAAAAAGAAAATAAAACAGCTTGACTAGAGGACAGAAAGTGTAGAGCAAAAGCAGTATTAAATACTATGAGAATATCTTAGAAAAAAATACACTGCAGTAATCAAAATGGCTCATCATTAAAGCATGTCTGTGGGACATTTTTAAAATAGCCAGTGCACTTAATAAATAAGTAAATTTTCTGTTGGGGAAATCTTTGTTACAAGGAAACTTTTCTGTGTGCATTTAGGTACAGTGCCTTCCAAGGAGGAGTTAGCAATTCCAGTCCCGGCAAAGTGTGCTGTCTGTTTTGAATAGCCTTAGAGAGAGGTGAAAGAGTGAAAAACAATAGAGCCTTTTGCAGTTAATAACACCGGAAAATGTGAGACTGCTAAGCTCTGTACCCAGACATTAATCTTGGTGGAGGGAGAATAGTAGGGGAATCGAGCCTCCAAAGACTGCAAGGTCACATAGGCTTATGAATATACTAAAAAGTCTACCCTAGGAGTTTTGGAAAGGGGTAGCTGAAAAGTATGGGGGAGGACAGGGGGACTGGAGGTAATTCCCAGTGTGTCTTAGGTCACATTGCTGCAAGACACGATCTCCACTAGCAAAATGCCCTGCACATGCCAGAACTTGCTTCAGCATATGACATCCAGTTTTGTAAGGTCTGATGACAGGCACAGAATTAACTTGGGCTGCTGCTGTAGGCATGCCTGGGAGCTGCGTACCAGTTCCAGCAGCATGTCAAGATATTTGCCCCATCTTTTTTGAAAAAGAAATAGCTGTCAGCATTGTCGTTTGAAAGAGCACCAATAAATTCAGGTAGAAACTGAACAGCCATTTCAGTATTTTCCCTTGTGTCTGAATATAAATGTTACTATAGGTTTTTTTATTTTTTTATTTTTTATTACACTCGAGTCCCTGAAGTTGGGGAGGAAATAAATGAGATTTTTATGACATTCATTAAGGTCCTCTTTAAAATAATATAAAACCAACAGAGTTAATTATGGTGAGCAGTTGTGTGTGTTTCTGCTGAGGGCTGTTTCTGTTATGTGTAAAATTCTATAGGTGGAATTTAGTCTGTGATGTGATTAAGAAATCCTATTAAGTTATTCCATTCTCAGTTTTACAGGGCTGTTCTGTAAAGGGTCACATTTGAGAGGTATATGCTTTGGACAATATCCTGCCCTCAGGATATTGTTCCCGTAAGTACAATTACTGTTTTCTCTGTATTATTTGTATATAATTTGCACTTCTGATCTGTTTTTTTTTAAAACAAAAAAGTCAATCCTTTTATACCAAAGAATAGCATAAAGCAATCCAAAAGAAGACCTCATAATACTTTTTGCATCCACCCTAATCAATCCTGATTAGGAACCTATGAAGTGATGTTATACTGATTGGTGGGAAATTGGTGAAGGAAATAACCAATTTTCAATCAACATAATTGGTTGCTCAGGAGGTTTGAAATCTAGAGAAATGGCATTGCATCTTGTGCAGCTGTGTTAAGAGATTTTTCTGGAACAGCAAATAAATTAACAGTAAGAATTAAATTTCCAAAAATATTTACACTTAGGAGTAATTGTTTGTAGAAAAGTCACATGACATGTATTTTAAAAATCATTAATGTTTTAGTCTTTTCAGTCATTATTAAAGATCAGTAAGTCTAAATTCTGTAAAAGATATTTTAAAAACCAACAAGTTCAAACCCCCTGGCCAACAAATAAGTTTCTAGTGGACTTTTGTAGGTTTTGAGTACATTTTTTATCTCTTTAATGGGGATTCAGTTTTGTAGTACAAATGCACAGTGGAGTGGTACCCAAATGTGATTCACCCCATCTTCTTCTGGGTATCAAGACATGTTATTTACGTTGCACCACTATTATGTAGTCTAATGTATGGTTGACAATGGGAATGAGCTAGAAGCAGAGCAAATACAAGTGGAAAGGAGTGTAATCTCTGTGGTGATACTTTCTGGTCTTGAGCTGGCTAGAAATCCATTAAAGTCCTAGAAGTCAAAGTGTCTGTGCTGGCTTATCCAGCTGGAGACTTTGACCCAACTTTGTAATTCATCATGCACTTTGATTGCATGGCCTGATGTTTTCCGACTCTAATGTAACCATACTCAATAGCTAAATAAATAAAGAAATAGAAAAAAATCCCCACAGAAAGCCAGTGTAACTCTTAACTCTTTTTAGCTGGGTTTTATCAGTATGTAAGGAATAGAAATGGGATCTTTTTACTAAACATGTCATTCTGAACCAATTCAGCTGAGTTTTTCTTGCTTAATATCTGCCTGAGAACTGAAGGTAACCCAAAGCCACCTCCTTGAACAAGCTAGCCACTTTAACGCGGTAAAGCTGGGTAGCACAGCTGGGAATGTGGCACAACCGTCAGCTAAGATCTAGTCATATAATATCAGTACAGATACGGCAAACCACTTTCCTGCCTCCAAATTGTGAAATTGTAATTGGGTATGTGTGTCCTAGAGGAGAATGTTGCTGGATATACACGGTTGTATGCATGTATCCTCATGTGTTCTTCCACTTCAGGTTCTTCCTTAAATCAGCCAAGGCATGGAATGGCTGTGCTGTACCTGGGCATAAACTATTTTTGCCTTGCTGTGCTGCCCAAGCACTTCCCTTATAACCTTGAGCTGTCCACTCAAGTGTAAAGAGAAGTTTCACGACCTGCCTTCTAAAATTATAGTTTCCATCTATTAAAAGAAAGAGGTTCAAAATCCTTTTGAGAGGATAAATAGCACAGAATGCTTTGATTCATATCTCTGTGCTGGGAATTTCACACATCAAGTAAAATACCATGAATACATCATTATTTTGACAGCTTTGTGAAAAAAGAGGCAAGAGGATTGCATTGCATGGATTTAATTTCTGCAATTTTGCAGCTTTGTGTTTTGCAAAAGAATCAAATCCTGCCATCAGAGCAGGTGGCAAACTGAAGGGCAAAGTGGAGATACTATATAAAGGCCTGTGAAATCTCATACTTGGCGTGTAAGACCCCACCAAGGGCTCCCCAGCCAGACCTTCTGTGTCTCTCACCTTCTCAGAATAGTATCTTTTGTCTTTTTTTCAGGCTCAGCACATTTCCAGCTGCAAGAGGGGATCACGGAAGAGGAGAGGCTAGACAGCCAGAACTGAGTTTCCCAGAAAGACTCTCACAGACAAAATTCCCAGATGGATGATAGTGAGATGCCCACCACTACTATGCTACCCAATGCAACGAATTTCATGGGCCAGCATATGGGTAAGCTGAAAATCTGTCTGTAGACACCAGTGTGCATTTAGCATAAAGCTAAATTTGAGTGAAAAACTGTAGTGTCATGAGAGTAGTGTCATGATGTCATGGACTACGATCAACATCTGCGCTGCAGTGAAGGTATGCTGAGTTAGGTGAAGGGAGGTTGGGAAAAGGGTCTCTTTTTTCTCCGAGTGGTAGTACCCTCACTTATTTTTAAGTCTCTGTAACTGCAAAGCTTGCCTGCAAAAGCAGTTATACAATGTGTTGTAGAAAATCATAACTTTTAAAGCATTGAGGACATTTAATATATTTTTTATTTCTCTTTGCATCATGGATTTGGGCCTATCTTTGGAATCACAAAATAGGAAATGTATTTCTAAAAGAAAAGGGGTTTTCCCTCTCCCATCCTACAACTCTAGAACCTGAGCCTTTACATGCATGTATTTGGTTAGCATTTTTAACATAACCTGCTTCTTCACCTTTTGCTCTCAGCTGCCTTTATTTCCTGTTCTTGGTCTGAGGCTGTTTAGGATTGCAGCAAACATGTTCTTTCTTGTGGAGAAGAAACCTAACCTTGTTTAAACTTCAGCATTGGCTTAAAAATGACCAGTATGCCAGTTGTAGTAGTTCAATACTTTTTCTCCTGTGACCAGCAAACCACAAAATTTACAAGGGTAATGCAAAATCATAATTAAAACCAAAAGTGAACTGAAATGTTGTCCAAGCTCAGAAAACTTCAGTAAAGTTCACATTTTTATAGGCTTGTTATTTTGTACAAATCCACTTTCTTCTTTCCTGTCACATCTCAAGACCTTTTTATAAGGAATCACTGTCTCTTTCCCCCTGCTTTAAATTCTGCTCTATCTGCTTGGAATATTAGGTGTGCCTTAGCAGTGAAATTATTTTAATGATGTGGCTGAGTGCTCGTATATATTCAGGCAAGCAAACATAAAATGGTCATTCTTTATATTAAGGGTCTATCTATAGTTTAGAAAAGGTAATAAATGATAGATTGAAAGCACAGGTGGCTTCAGTAGTGGATGGTATGTATTACAGAGGTTATAAGCTCATCAGTTGAAGGTGTTGTACACAGCTGCAAGTCAAATTTATAAGTAACCTGCACAATGGCTGGACTCCATAACAACTGATTAACTATATATTAACATGCAGATTAACTCTTTATCAACTCTTTATGAAATATATATATTTGGCACCCAAATAGCACCATGGCTGTAAAAGGAGACATAAAATTTCTTTATGAATGGCAGTAATCAGTGCTTGTTTATGTTTAAGTGTGGAATGTGATTTGCAAGGGTGCCTATTCCACCTGAGATTTAAGTCCTGTTTTCAGAAGTGGAACTGTGCAGTGCTTGTCTCATTTCCAGTCAGTATTAGGCCACTAAATTTCTTGGGCAGTCTTGAATATGTTGCTGTGCTTCTTAATTTACCATTAGGTAGAGTGTCCATTTGAAGCCCACAGCTTTTCCTAGGATGTGTATGTCTAATCTTCTAGTGAAGGGGCTGAGCCATGGAGAGTTGCTGGGAAGCAGAAAGGGGCACAGTGAGGACCCTGCTTGTCTCAGGGAGTAGACCAGATGGTAGACCGTGGAGGCATAGACAAGAGTGGAAAGGAATTCCCTGAAGCTCCGGAGCTGGGCATGGAGCACAGACTGAAAGGAGGGTTGGACTTAAGGCTGTGGTTTTGTAACTGCACTTCATTGTTACTCAGATGTGAGAGTTACCTCCATATTCAGTTACACCGGACAAAGCTCTGTTGAACTGTCTGGGACAAAAGCATGTAGTTTTGTTAAGAGCAAGTTTATTCTCACATCTTTTGATCTGCCTCACCCAGCAGAATTTCGTTATTCCTCTGCAGAGGTACTTTTCTTCATCCTGATGCAATGTAGTTCGAAAAACTAGAAATTGCTTTGGGTATTCTGGTGCATGTGCTTCCAAGATGGGACAGCTCCATCTCTGATCTCTGCCTAGATTGTAACCCTGTCACAAATGCATCAATGTGCCTGCAGTCTCTGAAACTCTGCAGAGTACTAGTAGAACTTAATGAGAAAAAATTTTGCTATGTAGACACCCCGTTCTTACACCTTAACTCAACTGTTTGACTGCTGGCTGATTGAAGACCTTGGACTGGATACATGTATTCTGAACCAAGATGGGTACTTCTCAGGTTGAAAACAGGAGATCTGCAGAGACTATACCACTTATTCTCAGTAGCTGCAGATTCCAGTAACTCCTTCTTTCCATAGATGCTCAACCTCTTCCTATGCTCCAGGATAAGAGTAATTCTGATAACTGCGTTATTATCATCCATAACTTTCCTTAGGAAACAGAGGAGGGTTAGGTGCTGATAACCATTGGAGGGTTTGTGGTTTCTCATCTTGCAGCCAGCAGCTGTGCTTTGGAGAACTGGACATGAAAGAACTGCAAGAAGTAAGGCAGGGAAGGGATTTCCAGTGCCCAATGCTTCAGCTGCTCCTGTGAATTGTCTGGGTAGCTGTTCCAAAGGTGAGGAGAGAAAATAATACTTCCTCTTGTAGCATAGTCTAGTGCTTTGCTGCTAAGAAGTTTTTTTTTTTTCTTCTGAAATGTGAGCATTTCTTGTTTTGACTTAAGCCTGATATTTTTTATCCTATCCATCCTGGAAGTGGAGAATAGAATGCTCACTTCCGTTTTCCTGCAACCTTTTATGTACTTGATTGCTGCTGTTACATCTCCTCTTAGACTTCTGTCTAGTTTAGTAGTTGTCCCTGTTTCATGGCTTCATTTTTTTCCAATCACCAGGAAAATTCCCTGACATAAAGCAGTTTTTGATCAATGCCCTTGCTAAATAAATTTCTGTATTTGAAAACATCATTTTAGTAGTTAAGATGTTGTATATTGGGATGGCAAGCACGTGTTATTTAAAATCATGTTTAATGGACAAAAATGTCATTTGAATAAAGAAGGTTATGCCCAGGCTGCTTAGAATCATTATTTCTCGTTAGCTCCCAGTCCTGTTTTTTCTATCAGTGTACCAATTCTGCAACCAACACTGTAACCATTCTTAAATTATCATAAACTGACCTTCTGTTGGCCCGGGACAACAAAGCCAGCATAAGACTGCCAATGCAGAAGGCTGCTGTGTTAAGACTTGGATTTTTTGCTAACAGAGTTGTTTATCATCATATGTTTCCAATAATGGCTCTAGAAAGCATTGATTATTTTTCTGCCTTCCCTTCACTTTATAGAGAGCAAGAAAGAACAAAGCAAAGGTATGGGGAGATGGCAGTGTCTAAATGCCCCAGGGTAGCTTTACTGATTTGTTTTGCTTAGGGTTCTCTGTCGTGCTTCATGTAGGCTTAGATTTGAGGAAAAAAATCTGAATACATGCAAAATCATACCACTTTCTTAATTTATTTTGCTTATTTCTTCATAACAGACAGAAATGTGAATAAAATAACAGCTGTGTAAATCTCAGCAAAGGAAAGACTGGGCTAGATATTATATAGCAAGAGTTTAAGGATCCTTGTGGTTCATAACCAGCTGCCTTTCTCTTGGTGTGACTGCACGGAAGAGAGAGGATCCAGAGGGCTTTTTCGCATCCATCACTATAGATGCTTTGTGATCTCTGGAGTATGAGACAATGTGGGAGTAGCCTCAGATGGGAATGCCTTGAGCTAATGGCAGAGAATGGAGCTGGCTGTTTAAAGAGGACTGGCTAGGCACAAACAGGCCAATAGTTGTGGCC
Source organism: Nycticryphes semicollaris (assembly GCA_013400055.1). NCBI lineage: Eukaryota > Metazoa > Chordata > Aves > Charadriiformes > Rostratulidae > Nycticryphes > Nycticryphes semicollaris. The sequence continues at coordinate 271,434 of VXBJ01003732.1, read as the reverse complement.
TGACCTGTACTGATATCTGAGGCAAATATAAAAAGCATTGGGGAAGTTGTGCCAAGGTTGCATGTCTTGCAATCTGGCATAACCCCTGCTGTCACTCGGAACATAGGAATGAAACTGCAAGCTGCAGAGCTCATGGCTTGGTGCTTAGACTGGTCAGCAGAGCTCTGTTACCAGACAAAATCTGTATTCCTGGTATTGCGTTACACAGGTTTTGCAGAGGGACATACTTCTCTACCTTGTCCTGGCTGCTGTGGTCTGGCAGAGGTGGCCCCACCAGGCTGGAGGGAAGAGAGGTCCTACCAGGGTCTGTGGCCAGCTGGGAGAGGCTGCCAGCAAGCAAGGATAGCACAGGGCAGCAGGGCATTCCTTCTGCTTGGAGTACGCAATCCAGCCCAAAGGGGATGAGGAAATAAAGAACCTATAAGGTGTTTTTCTGTGATGAGAAACTGCTAAAAGTTGCTGCTCTAGAGCAATGCAGACTCTCACAGCTAAAATTCACGAGTCCCAAGATCAGTTTCCAGATTTATATGTTCAATATTTCCTCCGGTAAAAATGTTCTTTGTTTTTGCAGGGGAGATCAATAGCCTATATGTTGAGTGCTCACGTACATAGAACAGAACTACTGCCTTTTTTCCCAAAGGGTGAAAAGCATAGTCTTCTTAGATGGCAGTCCTTAGACCTGAAGAACTTAAGAGAGCATAAGGTTTTGAGACTGAGCTGTGCATGGTTGCGTGTTTCAAAGGCACCAGAAAAAGAGGATTCTGAAAACAGGAACAAAAGTTATAGAAAATGGTTATTCACGTTGAGGTCTGTGGTCCTTCTGTGAGAAGAGTTTAGCAATTTCAGACACCAATATAGGTTAGGGGCGGACCTGCTGGAAAGCACTTCTGAGAATAAGGATCAGGGGGTCCTGGAAGACAGTACATTATCCATGAGCCAGTAATATACCCTTGAGGGTCAATGGAATCCTGGGCTGCATAGGGAAGAGTGTGGCCAGTAGGTCTAGGGAGGTCATTCTTCCCCTCTACTCTGCACTGGTGAGGCCACAACTGGAATACTGCATCCAGTTCTGGGCTCCCCAATTCAAGAGAGACAGGGAACTACTGGGGAGAGTCCAGCATAGGACAACAAAGATTATTGAAGGATTGGAGCATCTCCCTTTTGAGGAAAGGCTGGGACTCTCTAGTTTGGAGAAGAGAAGGCTGAGGGGAGACCTTATTAATGCTTACAATCATCTGAAGTGTGGGTTGAAGGAGGATGGAGCCAGACTCTTTTCAGTGGTTCCCAGTGACAGGACGAGGGGCAATGAGCACAAACTGAAACATAGGAAGTTCCATTCAAATATAAGGAAAAAATTCTTTCTGGTGAGGGTGGCAGAACACTGGAACAAGCTGCCCAGGTAGATTGTGGAATCCCCTTCTCTGGAGATCTTCAAGACCCATCTGGATGCAGTCCTGGGTAACGTGCTCTAGGAAATCCTGCTTTAGCAGGGGAGTTGAACCAGATGTTCTCTAGAGCTCCCTTCAACTCTGACAATTCTGTGATTCCATAATTCAAATTCCCATTGTCTTTGGCACTGAGAGTAGATTACCAGGTTCAATTTGCCTTGGGATAAACAGATGGAGGAAGAGTTTGATAATCCCCTTCTGACAGAGGTATGTTTTGCCCGTGAACTTTTAGAAATTCTCATAACTATACATCTCTGGGAAGTTCTAGATGATATGGGTTGCTAAACTGTGTTTATGGAGTAGATCCTCTTCAGAGAACCTTATGAACAAAGGGTTTAATAGATAATTTAGCAATATCTCTGCCTTTCTCCTTGCTGAGTCATTCAGCAGGTGTAGAACGGCTAGATTTCTCTCTGTAGCAAAGGTGGGTTGCTCAAAATCTGTGATGCACAAGTTATATTAAATAAGCAGGGAAGATTCCACATATGAATTGTTGGTTAGGTTACAGGTATTTTGTTCAAACTTGTCATTTCTCTGTCTTTTCTCATCAACATTAATAAAGTATATAGTCAAGTAGTTAAGCAAGTATTGGAATTGAAGTTCAGTACCGTGCAGATCCCTGGCTCATGACTAATAATGAGTGCTGACTGGAAACATTTATAAAGATACCTGATGCTCTTGAGCCTCTACAGTTCATTAAGATATCAACACAACACTGGCTGCATTGAGTCCAATTTTGTGTTACTTAAACTGACATCTCTCCCATTTTGCTGTATGTTATTGACATTGTTCAGAGGTTTAAAAAGATAAACCATGCTAAAAACATTAGGCTTTTTGTTTTTTATTCTTCTTGGCTTGTCTTTACAGTGGTCTAGCAAAGTATCTGCATGCTAATGAAAGTGGAAGTCAGTCCTACTATATGTTAAAAACCTCAGAGATATAGGAGCATTTGGAAGTTACTAACTTAAGTTTGCCTAACTGTATATTCAGTTTCCTCTGGCCAGATTGAACCTGAAATGATTTGGCATGTTCTCTTAATCCTCTGTCATTGATGGATGCCACTTACTAACACATTTGCATGAAATTTTTAGCAGTATAAATGGATACTTGAGTCCTTTTAGAGGCTTTGACTTTGGATTTTTTTTTTCCAGAAATGTTTTCTTGCTGTTGTTCTTAACTCACATCATGATCATTATTTCCCACGCAGTGTGTCACAAGGTCCTGATTCTATTTATTCAGAATGCCTTTTGCTGTGGCCTGCAGCTTTGATCTGCCTGTAATGAAAGCACTGAAAGAGGGAGGACATGAAGGACTCCCAACACTACCCTCTCTTTCCACAAATTTCCAGGTAAGGTGTCAAAAACATGCTAAATGAGATCTTTAAAGAGGCATAGTTCCATGTGTTGAGAACATGGAAGCTATAGTTAAGTCTAGCTGGAGGGAGTCCTACTGGGTCTCCTGAATGCTCATCTAATCATAGGTGGGATCTGTCCCTAAATGAAGTGATCTTTATCTAGCTGTTTACAGCTCTTGTGCCATACTCATTATTTATTTAATGAAATGTCCCAGTAAAATAGAACAGCTATTCATAAGTCCCTCACAACAAACAGTCTTGAAAATTGCCTTTGAATTTCCCTAATTTGCTTGTAAGAGTCAGAACAATGGGAGAGAATAATTGCAGTTATTAAAAAAAATTACTGCAGGAAAAATATAACCCATTTTAAAACTCAAATACAGGAAAACAGGAAGAGAGGCAAAAAGGAGAGCCACCTGGTAAGATACCTCGTGCTCCCTACCTCCTTTTGTCTGTGTAATGAGAGACTTCACCTTGCTCTTTCCTCAAGCACTGTTATTTGCAGGGGAAATCAAAGCATTTAGTATCAGCCTAGTCAAGCTGTGTGTGGCAGCGCCTTGCCTGGCAAAGCCATTAGAAAGCTGTTTTCTTCCAATCTACTTCATACCAGTGCAAAACTGTCGCTCTCTGGAAACTGTATGTATTGGAAACCAAGATGAGGAAAACTCACTCTCATATTAACTATTGTACAGAGAGTATTTTAACTCCTTCATGGGCAGGAAACAGTTTGCTTGTGAAACTAAGAGGCCTGTAGGATTTTCAAAAGAATACAGCTGTCTTTTATTGTCTTGTCATCCCTAATGTGATTTGTTTTCCTTATCTGTTTAGAATCAGGTTTTAAAGAATTTTTTGTTGCTAAAGACATATCTATAGAGCTTTGGGAGTTCCCATAGGTCCAGACCTGGCTGACATTGCACATGGGGAGAGGTGTTGAATGAAAGTGTCTCCCTTTAACCGTACAGAAAACCTCTAAGCAATGGCAGAAACAAATAGAACTTTGACTTTTGTGTGTCTACTTTCCTTGTAAAAGTAACCGGCAAGCTCCTCAATCAGTTAAACACTGCAACACTAAGAAAAGCAATGTTTAAGTACCTGTTACACTTGTGCCTCAGAAACCAGATGACATTGTAGGAAGAATCCATGCTTAACACAAACTACATGCTTTTATCCCAGCCAATTCAATAGAGCTTTGTCTGGTATAACTGAGCATGGGGGTAACTCTCGTCTCTGACTACAAATGAAATGTGTTTGGCTGTCCCACTATTTTATAAGGAGATAACAGAACAAAGGATTGCTGCAATTTGAGGGCATGAACCTTCATTTTCTCTTCAGTCCACCTGAATAGAAAAGGATTTCTTGTTGGCCTGTGATCTTCCCTTCTGCAAGTCAAAGCCCTTTGAGTTTGCGCTGCAAGTAATGGCAGTTTACTCGCAATTTTCCAGCTGCATGTGATACCCCAAATTGGCCTTCTTGTTGTAATGAAAAGCAGCCTGCCAACACAGAGGTCCTTCCAAAGAAGCTTGGCTATTGTAAGAGGAGAGCAAGTGACTGTGGTAATATTCCTGCATCTCTGTTTCACTTCATGCTTCACCATGGGAGCAAAACAAGGCAGCGGACATTGCTGTCAACTGTTTACAGAATGTGGATTTATAACAAAAATGATTGTCAGGCAGCGACTATATCAAAACATTAGCAGGAGATAGTGGGGGGTGGGCGGTGGGGTTTGTTGTTTTTATTTTGTTTTGTTTTGTTTTCCCAGGCAGCTGGCAGTCTTAATTGCTGTGAAGAAACCGAAACAGAAATTCCTTTTCTTTTCTTGGTATTTGGGGATGTAAATCATTCAGTGCTTTAACTCCATGCCTCCCCGCCAAATTTTCCCATATCAAAGTAAAGGTGGATGAAACTTCATCTTAGTTATCTTGCTGTAGACATCAAGTAGATCCACTAAATGTCTCTGTTTTGCATTGATTTAACGTGAGTAGAATTTAACCTATATTCAACATCCTGTACTTGAAGTCATTTTCCCAGGTAAGCACAGAATATTGAATAGTCAGTTCGACCAGTGTTATTCACAGGAAACTGAGAATCCATATTCATAGCAATTCCACCTCCTTTTCACTTTGATACACTGGGGATTTTTCTTCTGGCTGTGGAACTTAATGCTCTTTTGCCATCTGAAGAGGTCTCAGCTAAAGAGCAGTAGTTAAAGATGAACTGGATTGCATTGCAAAAAAGAAAAAAGTCATAAAACCTTCTGGGATTTAAAATCTTGGGGGGCTCAAATGTGTTGACTTAAATGAATTAAAATATTCCAAGCCATTCCTTCCTCTCTGCTTGCCACCTGCCAGAGTGCTGCAAGTCCCTGTGCAGAAGTGTCACAAGTTGGTGATGCTGCAAATATACATGTGTTTATAATGTTGTCACTGTACAAGAAATGCTTATCCTAAACCGAAACCATGGCAGGAAAGAGCTTCCTAATTGAATTCTTCACTTTTATAGTGTCTATTTGCTTTTATGTGTTAGGTTTAGGCCAGTGTGCAGGAGGGAGCAGGAATAGATAGTCCCAATAAGGAGGCAGCTGAGCACCTTCCCTGAGAACACCCTGCAGTGAAGCTAATTTGGACCGCATTCCATTTAACTGTTCTGCACCTCTCAGGATGAATCCTCACTTCAGAAGTTGCTGTTCAGTGATCTAAAATGCACATTTCCAGTATCTACCAATTACCATAGGGCTACTGTTCTCATCCTGGTGCTTAAAGATTTAAAAACATCTTCTGGGAAACTGAATACTCAAACAGGTAATTTCTTATGAAAGACCAAAAAGCCTTTTGGTTTTATGAACATAAATCTAGAGGATTTAATCAAGTTTCCCTGATATAACATTTACGTATTTACAGCTCCATGTCCATGCTGCAAGCTTGCTTTGTTTGTTAGTATACTCTTCTTGAACAGTAAAGTTACCCTGCCGTCAGTGAATATATTGTACTTGGTAATACTGGGAAATTTGTTTTCTGTTACCATTAAGGGATAAAAACCTCAAACTGAGAAACAAGATTTATTATAATTTCTTTTCCTATTAAAGGAACTGAAAAACGGGAAATGGTAAAGAAGAAGAGAAACAGTTAAGTGGGCTAGTGAAATTCAAGCCTGTTGTAGGTTACACTTTGTGATTCCAAAGAGATTTTTTTGTAAATGAAGGCTTGCCACCTGAATACTCTTTTCTGCAGAAATGCAGCAGAAGTTGAACACCCAACCACACTTCTTCCCTGATAAGTACACATACATGCTTTACCACATGCATATTTCTTGCTCTGTTTTCTAGTATAGCGCCAAAGACATTTATAGGAATATAGTCCATGATTTTAGGCAGTTTTTGTAATTCCAGATGACCTCCTCTGTAAATAGGGGATGGTTTCTCCAAGCCTATGGCAATCTAAAGCTGATTTAGGAATTCTGAAGTATATTCCTTGTGCTTATTTCAGCTTGCTAAAGCATCTCATAGGCTTAGATCTTTTCACTATGTTTTGGTCTCATGAGTGATTTTTATATTTAATAATTTCCTCAATTATTTTGGCACAAGGGATTTGCTGCAGTGAGTGGGCTCAACAAATCACCAGGAAGATGTTCCTTTTTTCTGTGTGATTCCTGTATCTGTGCAGAAACAAATGGAGCTGTCCAAGCAACTGTATTTTAGTATGTAACTTCTGCCTTCTCTCCTTTGTACTCTGGAGCAGTATTTTTAGAGTTATTGGAGAAAGTCATGTTAAAAGTGAATAGAAGTATATAAGGGAAGAATAATCTCAGAGGCAAAGGTTCTTCTGTCATCCTTTCTATTTTTATAGGAACCTTTGCTGGTTTACTGGCCAGATGAAGGCAGACTTTCTGTTCTCTCTCCTCTTTTTAATTCGATCAGACACCTTCAGTGTGGGGTCACGCACACAGACATACTAGACTGTAGCCTCACATCTTGTTTGCAGTGGTTTTCCTGAATACACTAGTTCCTAGATGTTCCAGAGCTATTATATGGAGCTTCAAGCCACAGGTAGATTTGCTGTGAAGTTGTTCAGTGAATGTCTTTCCACAAAGTGTGAGTTGTCTTGTCTATGTAAAGCTATAGGAACTAAAGGGTTGTGGCTGTTAAAATATGCTTTCTCTTGTACATGGGTAGAAGGGAAAGCAGTGGTAACTCAAACACAAGAGTAGGATATTTTTCTTTTCAGGAAGAGCAGTGCACTCTGTGTGTAACTTGATAAAACAAAAGACAGCAGTTAGAAACATATAAGGGGATAGTTTTTATAAATCTATAGAAGGTACAGGATACATATCAGGCAAATATTTCCTTGCAATGTTGTTGAATTTAGAGTCTGCTTTGGGACACAAAAGCAAGCTTTGGACACTTTGGAAATTCTTCTCTTATATTTTATAGAAGTTGTTGTTTCTGTAAAAGAAAAGTATTTTACAGCAAATAAAAGCAGTAATGAAGTGAATGCAGTCCTCCATATCTCCCCATACTAATGGATTTACTGGACTGTCTTCAAAACTGAGTGTAATGCAGATTACTGTTTCCACTGCACCTTAGCTGCTAGGAGTTACTGCTCTTGACCTTTAACTACTGGGAATAATAAAATACATTATTAACAAGTAGTCAATTAAAAAATAAATACTCCTCTGGTAAATCCAAAAATGTAACATTTTGAAAAACTCCCACCTTCTAATCAATTTAGGATGGAGAACTGAGTTATAAGGAATTTGTCGAAGTTTTTATGAACAGTAATATTTCAGTTCCCGATTTTATAATGTTAGAACAATGTTGCACCATCTATTTTGCAAGGCCAACTTTCACTATTTGTGAGAGTATGTTTACATTAGTATAATAAATTTTCAATGATTATCAATCATTTGGATGAGGAGATTGAGTGCACCCTCAGTAAGTTTGCAGTTGACACCAAGTTGGGTGGGAGTGTTCATCTGCTTGAGGTCATGAAGGCTCTACAAAGGGATCTGGGCAGGCTGAATCCATAGGGCGAGGCCAATGGTATGACATTCAACACAGAGAAGTGCCAGGTCCTGAACTTGGGTCACAACAACCACATGCAGAGCTACAGTGCTGGGGAAGAGTGGCTGGAGAGCTGTCTGGCAGAAAATGACTTCGGGGTGTTGGTTGACAACCACCTGAATATGAGCCAGGAGTGTGCCCTGGTGGCCAAGAAGGCCAACAGCATCCTGGCCTATATCAGGAACAACATGGCCAGCAGGGCTGGGGAAGTGATCACCCCCCTATATTCGGTACTGATGAGGCCGCACCTCATGTGTTTAGTTTTCCACTCCTCACTAGAAAGAAGGCCAGCGAAGCTGGTGAGGGGTCTAGAGCTCAAGACTTAGGAGGAGCGTCTGAGAAACTGGGGTTGTTTAGTCTTGAAAAAACAGAGGCTGAGAAGAGACCTTATGCTCTCTACAACTACTTGAAAGGAGGTTTTAGCGAAGTGGGTGTTGGTCTCTGCTCCCAAGTAACAGGTGATAGGATGACAGGAAACATCCTCAGGTTGTGCCAGGGGAGGCTTAGGATTGATATTAGGGAAAATTTCTTCACCAAAAGGATTGTCAAGCACCGCGAGAGGCTGCCCTGGGAAGTAGTGGAATCACCATCCTGAAGGTATTTAAAGGATGTGTAGGTGTGGCACTTAGGAACGTGGTTAATGACAGATTTCTCAGTGCTAGATTAATAGTTTGATTTGATGATCTTAAAGGTCTTTTCCAACCAGAATTATTCTATGATTCAGTGATAAAGACATGAAGAAAATGCAGTATAATTTCTTACAAGTGATGGGAGAGACAGCAGTAAACTTGTTTGAAGTAAGGAAAAACAGGTGCATTTTATGTGAATTCACAGGTTTACAAGCATGGAGCCTGTTTTAAGTTGAATAAGTGTTAAATGCATTACAGAATTGCAGGTAAAATTTGATATGAACTGCAGATGAGCTTGGCCAAAGGAGGGTTATGTGTGCTTTAGTCTTAGAGAAGTAGCCTTCTCTAATACTGCATAAAACCTGCCTCTAACATGAATGGGTCCATGAAAAGGTAATTTACCATTTTTACATTGCTGACATTCAGATTATACTTGTCTTCCTACTACCTTTGTGTGTATTTTAATTATCTAGATGGTGTTTTATGTGTCCCGCTCCATACTATTACTATATTACTTAAACTTAGAAATAACTTTTCCCAAACTGGCTTTTTCTTGCAAAGTTCATCCAATTTCATCTATCCAAATGTCCTCTGTGCTGTGGCAGTATATTGTGTATTTAAATGGTTCACATATCATTTAAATTCCCTTGATGTGGAAAGTCTGCTTGACAAAGAAGAGTTCAAAAGAACCAGAAATTAACAAAAAAATCTACGGTTATGTGACCTTAAGGTTACCATTTCAACCTCTCAGAATCCAATTGGATTGCCCACTCATTACATGGCTTTAGTTTTGGCTTGATTTTTTTTTTTAATTTTCAGTTTTTCCACCTTGATAATATCTTAACTCATTAGCTGATTTCAATGTTATTATAAGGAAGAGGAGTCTTGAGTGAGCTGAGTTTCTGCAAACTTTCTGAAAATATGCACTCAAGTAAAGGACTCAAACTTGTATCAGTGCCCCAGTAATGGGAAAGACTGAAATTTGAGCTCAACTGTATAATTGTACATCAGGGAATTAATGCGGTAGAGAATAGTACTGAATGAAAGTACTGAGAAACAAAACTTCAAAAACTATTCTGCTTGTGTAATTGTTTGTGCATTAGCTTTGGTATTTCCAAAGCAGGTAAAATGGTTTGTGTTTAGCCGAAGGAACTGAGTCCTGCAGCAGGACTTGTACTGTAGTCTGGCTGGTAATCGCAGCTAAATGTCAAGCTCTGTTACATGCAGAGGGAGTGTCCTGGAGATGAGTCTGTTATGACCAGTGATATGCCATTTGTGTCATTAAAAACTGAAAATAAGAACCATTATCTCATCAGAAAAGTGAAAAGGCTTGACTCCTGAACACAACACAGCACACGCGCATGGAGCTATACTGCCATCCCAAAGAATTTATCTTCCTGGGTAGTTTCTAAAGGAGCATAGAGAGACAAGGAGTGTAGTCAGGACCCTGAGTTTTAGGAAAGAAAACCTCCAGCTCTTCAAAGAATTAGTCAATAGGACCCCCTGGGAAGTGGTCCTCAGGGACAAGGAGTTAGAACAGAGCTGGCAGATCTTTAAGGATGCTTTCTATAGACCACAAGAGCTTTCAGTCCCCGGGTGCAATAAATCAAGCAAGAAAGGGAAGAGACCAACACGGCTGAGACAGGACCTGCTGATCAAACTAAAAGGAACTGCATAGGCAGTTCAAGCAGGATCGGATATCCTGTGAAGATTTATATGGACACTGCCCAGTGATGTAGGGATGGGGCCAGGAAGGCCAAGGTGCAACTGGAGCTGAATTTGACAAGGGATGCTAAGAATAACAAGAAGGGCTTCTTTTAGCTAGAAAAGGAAGGTTAAAGAAAGAGTACGCCCCCTAATGAACAAGACCGGCAAACTTGTAACAACAGATGAGAAGGCAGCTAAGGTTCTCAATGATTTTTTTGCCTCAATAACTTTTTTGCCTCAGTCTTCACTGGCAACCTCTCTCCTCACACCTCCTGATTTGAAGGACCAGGCACAACCAGGGACTATGAGAATGAAAAACCACCCACTGTAGAATATCAGGCTCGACACCATCTAAGGCACCTAAAGTTACATAAGTCCAAGGGACCCGATGAAATACATCCACAGGTCCTGAGGGAGCTGGAAGATTAAGTTGCCTTCCATTATATTTGAAAAGTCGTGGCAGTCTGGTGAAGTCCTCACTGACTGGAAAAGGTAAAACATAACCCCCGTTTTCAAAAAAGGGGAAAAGGAAGAACCGGAGAACTACAGGCTGGTCAGTCTCACCTCTGTGCCCAGCCAGATCATGGAGCAGATCCTCCTGGAACCTCTGCTACGGCATGTGGAAAATAAGGAGGTGATTGGTGACAGTCAAATGGCTTCACAAAGGGCAAGTCATGCCTGACAAATTTGGTGGCCTTCTATGATGGTGCTACAGCACTGGTAGATAAGGGGAGAGCAACACATGTAATCTACCTGGAGTTATGCAAAGCATTGCCACTGTCCTGCATGATACCCTGGTCTCTAAAAGGATTGATTTGATGGATGGACCACTCAATGGATAAGGAACTGGCTGGGTGACTGCAGTCCAAGGGTTGCAGTCAACAGCTCAACATCCAAGTGGAAACCACTGGCATTCCTCAGGAGTCAGTAGTGGAACCAGTGATGTTTAACATCTTTGTTGGAGACATGGACAGTGGGATTGGTTGCACCCTCAGCAAGTGTGCTGATGACACCAAGATGTGTGTTGTGGTTGACGTGCTGGAGAGAAGGGATGCCATCCAGAGGGATCTGGACAGGCTTGAGAGGTGGGCCCATGTGAACCTCATAAAGTTCAACCAGGTCAAGTGCAAAATTCTGCAGCTGGGCCATGGCAGTCCCAGGCACAAATACAGGTTGAGCAGAGAATGGATTGACAGTAGTCCTGAGGAGAAGGACTTGGGGGTGTTGGTGGATGAGAAACTCAACATGAGCCCAGAAAACCATCCAGATCCTGGGCTGCATCAACAGAAGTGTGGCCAGCATGTTGAGGGAGGTGATTCTATGCCTCTACTTGGTCTTCGTGAGACCCCACCTGGAGTACTGCATTCAGCTCTGGAGCTCTCAGCACAGGAAGGACACAGACTTGTTGGAGTGGGTCTAAAGGAGGACCACAAAGATGATCAGAGGGCTGGAACACCTGTGCTATAAGGACAGGCTGAGAGAGTTGCAGTTGTTCAAGCTGGAGAAGAGAAGGCTTTGGGGAGACCTTATAGCAGCCTTCCAGGAGAAATGTGGAGGAACCCTTTATGAGGGAGTGTAGCGACACAATGAGGCATAATATTTTTAAACCGAAAGAGGGGAGATTCAGATTAGATCTTAGAAGAAATTCTTTACTGTGAGGGTGGTGATGCACTGGAACAGGTTGCCTAGGGAAGCTGTGGATGCCCTGTACCTGGAAGTGTTTCAAGAACAGGCTGGATGGGTCTTTGAGCAACCTTGTCTAGAGGGAGCGTCCCTGCCCAAGGCAGGGGGATTGGAACTAGATGATTAGGTTGGTCCCTTCCAACCTAAACCATTCTATGATTCTAAACATGGGTTTCTTGTTTCAGTGTAATACAACAGAATATCTTCTGTTGAAAAATAAAAAAAAAAGAAGAATTTTAGAGCTTCACAGACTCTTCTAAATGGAAATGACAAGCCACACTGTGAGATTTGGTAGCATCTCCAAGTGTTTTTAAAACAGATCTTAACCATATGTACAGTTTGCCACTTCTGCTGTTGTATATTGAGTTTGGGAGAAAGCAAGTAACATAATTGCCTTCAGCCAAATTGTCAGACAAGGAAATCTTTTAAAACTACATAGAGGGGGAATGTAATGGGAGCCCTGTAAGGAAGAAGAAAAGAGAAGAAAAAAATGGCAGGGAACATTAGCATACACTTTTAACCAGTATTTTCACAAAAAGAATGACCCAGAGGTTTGACTGTTGTAGTTCTTTTTTTCAGAAAAACGATTTTGTACGTGCTGCTGTGTAGGAGAGAAATGCTAATTTCCCCTGTGTTATTTTACATTTCAGTTTGGAAGAGCAAAAGGCAGCTTTATTTAGCCTGTTGAGTCCAACCCCACAGTAATACAGCAAATAAAATTTTTAAGAAGTGAAAGGCATACTGAGCTCTCATTTCAGATAGTTTTTTCAAGATAACTTCTTGGCTGTTATAACCGTATGTCATACTAGACATGAATTATTAGAAATGATTTGCAACAGTATGCATTCATATTACCTCCCAGGGACCTTTCAGACTGCATTTATGGAGAGAGATGTTTCCTGAACATTTCTTTCTAAAGAAACCACAGATTGCAGGACAAATCAAGTTTGGATGGAATGAGGACTCCAGATTTGAGTTGCTGACTGACACCTAAATGTGAGAGCATGCATCCTCTGAGGACAATTAGGGATAACTCTCCACAAGGATAGTTGTACATTGCAGTAGTTCCTGCTGGAAGTAGAATGATTATTGTTTGCTTTATGATAGAGGCAGATGCCTCCGACTAGCAGCCACTTAGCTGGTTCCTCTCCTGCATTACTTTGGTTACAAGTACAGGAGTAAGAAGAGCCTTAAAGATCTATCAGCCAAGTGAGCTGAAAGCTGTGAATCAACATTATCTTCAGGTGAGGGCAGGTGGTTGTCTCCTGGGCCTTACTGGTTTAATGTAAACATTCAAAATATAAATGTCTATTACCTTATTTGTGGTGGTTGTAGTTGTATGCATCAAGGCTCTTGGCTGCTCTGTGGTTGTTTCCAGATTTCATTTACTTGTCCTGGAAAGTGCTCTTCATCCCCTTTTTGCTGCAGCCCTTGTTTGCTTGTGCTGTAAGGCAGCACAGCACATCAGGTAGCTAATAGATCATATGCAACAGAAAACCTTTTCCATGAGATGTAGGTGGCTTGCTCTAAACATCATACATTTTGCCACCACTTTTATTTTCAAAGTTGTCCTCACCCTTTGAGGAAAACTCTTGTCTGAATCTGGAAATGCCATCCATCCTGTGCCTTCTTATCTAGATCCTAAGATCTCATCTGTCTGAAATGGGCATGGGTGAACAGTACTGGCCCCATATACCTCAAGACTGTGGGCAGTGTACAAATACAGGGAGTGCAAGAAAGCTACAAGCAGGATTTTAGCCCATTGCCTGGTCTGTATTACTGGAGCCAAGGAGGATAAGGTGTAGCATCATGGCTCATTGTAAAACCCTACTGTGCAATGCTTTGTACTTTTAGGTTTATTATAATAATCTGGCCTTCTGAGAAGAGGAAAGGAATCTGATGAGATAAACTTTTCGTATGAATGTGTGCAAATAGAAGATTTTTCCATAATTAACAATAACGACCAGCAAAAGTGGCATTTCTTTTTACTTAATAGCTGCTGCTGTGAAAAGCCCTGAGGAAGAGCCTCAAGATACTAAACTTGCAAGTGAATTTCTAGGCTGTTTGTCCTGCAGTTTATTCCTAATATAAATGGTGAGGCTATGAAAGACCTGAGCAATATGTACATTCATAAGACCTACTCCTTTGGGCTGTGTGGGAATGCTGGCAATGTTGTGTTTGGGATTGAAGCATGTTCCTCATCTTGGCACTAGGGTTTACACCAACTCTTTAGGAAGATGGAGAACTGTAAGCATCACTTGCACTTTCAAGAGGGAAAGCAAAGCAAGTCTGAGGCATCTGGGAAAGTGTAAGAAATTATGGCCAAATTCTGCTGTAGGAAGATTATAGAGACTTCCACCTTTAGAGAGCCACGAGCCACCAAGGATAAGTGAGTGGACTGAAAAACCAGTGGTGCTGAAAGAAGTGAGATCACCTGGGCTATCACTTCTTGCAGGGTTTCCATGTCTGGAGATCCCTTCTCCAGCTCTTCTGACAAAAAAGATGGAAAAAGGTAGATGGCTCTGAGTGATTCTGCAGGCAGGAGAACAGGTCTTGTGACCAGGAGCACAAGGTGGGCCAGCAAAGCACTGCAGTGGTGTTCCCTGAATTTAGCTTTTATTGGTGATTTAGAAATGGACTATACTCTGCACATCTGGTCTTGCCAAAGCAGCCAAACTGTCTCTAGCATTGTGCTGCCACCCAGATCTGCCAGTGTGGGATGCAACAGCCAGGTAAGGATGAGGCTATATCAAGTAGGCTCACATGTCACAGGCTGAGCTGGGTAACATTATATGATGCAAGCTGGTTTTAGATTGACAACATGGTTTCTGCAAGTCCTGACCACTTCATAAATTCAGCTTTGTATAGCTTGTTTGGGAGAATATTCTAGTGGCCCTTAAATGTTCAGACAAATAAAAGCCAATGCTTTGATTTCAAAGCACTGATTAAAATACTCCACTGTGCTGAACTTTGGGTAGAGGTTTTTCCCAAAGGTTTTTTCCAATTACTAGCTCACCATAAAATCCATTATTGCCCATTTTTAATCCTATCAAAACCATTTGTCTCCACAGATTGCCAAGTGAATAGCTGCAGATGTTGTTTATTGTGCTGAACACAGTGAGACACACTAACAAATCTACTATTACAAGAAGTAACCCATTGCAGTAAGAGAAGACTTTCCATTCTGAAACAAGTATCTGTAGACTTCAGTCTGAAATACAGTCAACTGTTGTGATTTATGCATGGCTAGCAATTTTACTGTATGTCACAACAAATCTCAGTGTGAAATAGGTTTTATTCTCTACCAAAAAAGTCAGTCCTGCTGCAGTGTAGCATACGGGAGTTGGTCTGAAGGAGTGGACTCTTCCCTGTGATTGGGTTTTCATGAAGCTCTGCAGACAGAACTTTCAATACTAATTTTTTCTCCACAGTCATCAGGTTTACAAAGCTAAGCTATACCATTAATACTGTATGTGTGCTGCCATAAAACAAAATCCATGGGACAAGTTCTTTGCTGGTATGAAGAACTGCAACACCAGGCACGACATTTAAAATAGTTCTTCCCTGCATCAGAGATTTGTCTCACTTTGACTACATATTAGATCCCTCATTTCTCGACACCAACAGCCTCTGCCCAGCCAGCCCTGACTCCCTTGCTCTCCCATCTCATTTTATGTCATCTCATCTCATCTGAACATGTTTCTTTGCCTAGTTTTCTTCATAAATTCTGCTATCATATTTCAACTGTTGAGTCTTAGCACCTTGCTGAAATTTTGGTGGATTTTTCTACCAGGTGCATAGAGCAGCTCTGGCACCCAGACCATTTCTGTACAAAGTGCAAAATCCCAGCTTCCACCACATAAAGAGCTACAACTAACTAAAGAGAACAGAAACTTTCTAAGTCTGATTCTTTTTTTCTGTCTTTTTTTTAAAAATTTGTTTAAGAATGTAAAGCCACTGAAATCACTCTCTGCCTGTCCATTATATACCTTCTCCAACCACTCTCCAGTAACTTTTGAATCTAATGACCAATTTCACCCAGAGGCGACACAGTGGGCAGAGGTCTTGGAGAGATTTAGTTACTACAATATTAATAAAAATCTCTCTCCTTTCCTCATTATCTATAGCAAAGATTGCTATAAGAATCTGCCTGTTATCACACACTAGAAAACTCATAGGAAGGAGGCACAAGCCCCATCTCAGGAAAACTTTCGCATATTAGACAACACATGTTCCAAAAATCGAGACCAAAACAAGACCAGAGTGAGTCTCCTTCTCAAAATTCCAGTATGAGCAAAATAACAGTTTTCCCTCCTTCTGCAGGCATTTTCAGTAGTGATTTTTGAGAAAGATGACTGATGTATCATAATTCAGCTAAAGTGACAGAACACTAGCAACTTTACAGTCTGTTGGGCAACTTGGTGGTATTCTTGGGGTTGGGTAATGAATGGGTTAATATATGTCAGACTCCACAATTCAGATTGTGCATCCACATTTCCTGGAGGAGACTCTGCCATTTCAGAGTTAAGGCTCTTATGGAGCATGGAGGTGTTCTGCACTGCGCCAGTTCTGCACTGCACCACCATTCTGGGAAGGAAGAGGTGCTAAAAAGAAGCCCCAATTTTTGGTAAGTTTTTAAATGTTCTGCTATTAGTGCAAACAACAAATAAACAGAAAGTCAAGTGCAATTGCTTTTTTGCAGAAATTGCAAGTGCTCTTTGTGTTAGTAATATCTGGCCTTATCACAAACACATGCTATCATCATTTCTTGCATTCTCTCCCTTATTTTGCCTGCCTGGCTTTCACTGTCTCATCTCAGGATTCTGTGCTATAGGAAAATCTCAGCTATAAACCTCTTCACTGGAATTCCATGTGTTTAACAATTGACATATCAGTTTGTTTCTATGGAGTGAATATAAAAATTAATGTAAAAGAATAAACCCCAAGATTAAATTAAAATAAGAAAGAGAGATCACTTACTGAAAGGAAATGAATTGACAAAATTAAACCATAGACCATGAATCAGACTTTCTGTGGAGCTTGGCTTCTATTAAATAACTGTATAAATAGAGTCTTTGAAGGGCTTATCCTCTTTCTGCTCCCATGCCTTTCTGTGAGAGAAAATGGGCCCAGCTAGTTTCTAGATCTGACCCTTTTGCACCTTTTTATTTTCACTTGAGTCATGCATCCTAGTTCATCACTAATTGATGAGATGCAACCAGTGGGATTTCTGTGTGGATATTTGACATGCAATAGCTTTGCTGTGATGAGGTGGGGTGATTGGATAGGTCCCCTCCAGAAATCAGTGATGAGGAGGAAATCAGTCCATCAGCATTGGTACAGCCTTCATCTTGAACAACCCTACTCCTGGTGCTGACTTTGAAAATTTTAGCAAGGGCTGTTATCTCCTTGCAAGGCATATATTTGAGTGTTTTTCTGAAAATGAATGGATTTATTGTTCATCTTTAAGCATTTCTTCCAAATGAGACCCTTGATAGTTTCCAGTATGATCAATATCATGTTAATGCTTAGCAGATACCATTCAGCTTCATGCAGCAAAAGCAAAAAGCAAAACGATGTCCTAATTGTACTGGGGGCTGTGAATTAATTTCCAGGTGTCAGAAAGGACAGCTCTATCTTCTGCTTCTCACAGAACAGCAATAACAGCATGTGGGTCTGTTGGAGTTTGTCCTGTCCTGTTTCACACAGGACCGCTCCATAATCCAGAGCTGTTACCTGTCCTAGAGGTTTGGTTCCCAGCGCCATGAGATGGTGAGTTGTGCCAAGCAGCTGGCATGCAATAGGTGGACATCACTTGGAAGGCATGCGTGTGTATGTGTGTAGCGCTGCCATGAAGAGCTCAGTCTCTTGGGTGGTGTGAACTAGATAAAAGCAATGCGTAAGGAAGTGCAAGGTCCCTTGTTTCCTGTTTGCATAGCAGAAATTGTTAATTTGAGTGAGTGGCTTGGGAAAAGAAAGTGGTCTATATTGAGAAGGCATAGAAAGCAGTGAACTTCTGTCATCTTGCAGGACTGAGAAATTCAAGTGCTGAGGTAGACTATTCATCCCTAATCTCTCCATTCTGCCTGCTTCCCAAAGTGCATTTTCATCGGCATTGTAGGAAGTGGGTGTAGAAGAAATGTGGACTAACTAGCCTATAATCCCCCTTATTTATAAAAAGCTACTATCAGCAGTAAGTCAACCCCAAGTCATCCTGTGCAGTGGGTCATTTTACGTTCCTTAAAGAAACAGGATGCTATCTGAAGTCTGATGCTGAGCTTTAAGGAACAATGTGTTTAAACACATGAATAAATAACTACATTATCCTGTAGTATAGGATAGTAGAGGCATCAGCAATGACCTGGTATCTGAGCTTTGCTTAGCTTGTGGGGTTTTTTTAGTTTGTTTGCAAAAGCTGATACGAAATACTGATGGTGGGTCTCTTATGCTAGAGAGAGCATTTCTGTTCTGTCAGTGCTGAATCCCTGGTTCCAGTTACTTGACCAGTTTGGCTGGTGTCTCCTGTGTTTGGAGAGTAATAATCAGCTGTGGAAAAAAATGAATTCCTGTCCAGCTACTGCAAACTGCAACATTTTCTGATAGTGACCTCACTCCAACACATGCTCAGTGTGTCCCTGGGAAGCTAAATTTCCAAAGGTGATATATTTTCCATTAATGGCTTTTGTACAGCAATGAGTCTGATTCCAAGTAGGCATATTGTATCCAGTTTACCTTATGGATTGTAGTGGGAACCATGCTCTGTGTAGATGCAGCTCACTAAATGATCTATGTGAGTCAGTAGGTGGTAACTTTAAGCATATCTGACCCAGTGGTAAATGTAGCCAGTTTAAGGGCTGATGTGTTTAGTGTAATATGTGATCTGTCTCATTTAGCAAGCAATGTGTCTGGGCTTGTGTGTGATATATCTGACTTGGTTAGTGACATATCTGACTCAGCAGCTGAATCGCATTACTCAGTCTGGTATATATCTTCTTTAATGGAGAATGTATATATACACACATGTTTATATTTTTTTGTTAGCAGATGATTGAGCACATATCAGAATGCATCAATCCTACTTAGTATGCTGAAGCATTTTTTACCCTATACAGTTCCTCTTGCTTGACCATTATTTTACAAATCAGCCACTGGCATAAATTCAAAGCCTAATGGAAACCACTGACTTCCAAGTGCTTTGGGTCAGGCCCTGTAAGCTGGTAGGACCGAATGTAGGTAAAAATCCTTTGTCTATCTTCCTGTCCCACGGTCCCCTAAGGTGTTCCAAAGCATCATTTCTCTCTTCTCTTTGCCAGAAAACTGTGTTGTATTTACCCATGGCCTTGAAGCTGATAAAGCCTACAATTTTACTTCTTCCACAGTCTGTTGTGGTTTTTGTGGTTTTTTTGGTATTTTTTTTGTTTTGTTTTGATTTTGCTTTTTAAAAGCATTAGTGATGGATAAAACAGTAGGAGTGTATGACCAGCAAAAGCTCTTTGCAGGCTTTCTGGGCTCTCAGTGCAGGGAAGGTTCCCAGCCCCTTGAAGAGGTAATTGTAGCTGTTTTCTGATCAGTGTATACTCTGCCATCCTTGCTGTAATTTAGTCTTCTACCCAGCTGAGGATTAGTACGCAGTCTTTCAACAGCCCATGCTCTGCAGGATCACGTATTTTTTTCTTAAAAGGGCAAGATATTTGGCAAGGTTTGGAAGGCTGGCAGTGCAGTGCTGCAGGCTAGCTAGTGCTCAGTACCGTGTCAGGGGGTTCATCATCTCCAGGACTGCACTTGAGACTGAGGAATAACAAGAATATTGAAATGTTGTTCAGAAGGGAAGCAGGGCTACCTCATGAGTTGAGCTAGCATTTCCAGAGGAACTATAGGACAGTGAATAACAACTGAAGGACTTGGGGGATAGGGTCCAAGATGGCAATGCGGAAGCACAACTGGGTAATAAACCAGGCCAACCACAGCAGTGACAGATGTTCCTTATCTGATGAGATCCAGAAGGCCAACCACCTCAATTGTGTGAATGGCTGTATTGGATCCTCTTCACCCTTCCAGGGAAACCCACATGCTCATCTACCTCTCTGAAATGCCTGTATACCAATTCATGCAGCATGGGGAATAAACAGGAAAAACTAGAGATCTGTGTGTGGTCATAGGGCCATGATCTCGTTACAATTACGGAGACATGGTGGGAAGTAAAAAATACTTACCATATACTGGCAATACTTTCAAGTGGTTGCAAAAGAATTTAATGGAGGCTGAGCACAAAGAGGAAGCTTGCTCTGTTCTTTTAACTCTCCCCTGACCTATTGTTGTTGGTCACTTTGAATTTGCATGCTTATTCCATGTTTTATTGGGGTTATTAAAAAAAATTACATTAAAATAGTAGTCAGGTACCTTTGAGATATCAGTCCAATATATTATTACCAGCATGTGTTATGCTAAAACAGTGACTAGCAATAGGGTTCTAGGTTATTTAATTTTATAGTGTCTGCAGACAAACTGTTGATTGCTTTATCTATAGGTAGGATTCAATGAAAATATGACACTGTTTTCAAAGATTTCATAAATCAGGATGATGTGTGTCTTTTAATGTTTCTGTATAATCGAAGTGAAACTATGAACAATTTCAGTCTCTCCCCCAGCAATAATTTACTTAAGCCATAGTTTTTCAGAGATTAGTCGCTGGGTTTGAGAAACTGCAAATGAGACTGATTTCTAGAGAAAACTTGATCATAGGCCTTCTGTAAGGCCTGTCCATATAAATTGAAATACTGACTTCTATAACTTTGATGTCTGTTTATAACAACAAATCTTTTAAAGGAGAAATGAACTATTTCTTTTAACCTGACCAAATATTGTAGTTCAGTTGAAACTGTTGTCTACAAAGGTAAACTGTAGTAATATAGCCATTTCTCATACGAGAGTTTGCTGTAGCACAGAATTAGTGTTGAAGATGTTCATGCACACCCTCTTTTAGTGTTGATGTGAGTCGAGCTATGTGGCAATCTGCTTATCTGCAAAGAGAGTTGATGACTATGTCATATAGTGAATTTATCTAGAAGTCTGCGCTTTCAAAGTAGATGTCTTCATAGTGCATATTTAGTGTATGCACCTTTAGTGGTTTCCACACTGTAGCTGCAGTAACTGACAGCTGAAAACATCATCGCAAGGATGTCAAATGTGCTGCCTGCATAACTGGTGATAATCTAACTATTCTTCAGCTTCACATATCAAACTGCTGGGAACTGATACTTCAGCACTTGTTATTGGCAACAGTAGGTGGAACTGAGTAATGTGGTTTGAGTGTCAAAGGCCTGTGGTGCCGACAGGAATATTAACAATAAATTAAACACAACACAATGGTGGTGCCCAGCCAGAGTACAAGGCAAGATCTTGCAAACCAGACTGGTCCTGCTTAGACCTTACTCATGGGAATATTTCCATTGGCTAACAGAAGTCAGGATAGGTAGGCTGGGGCTCTAGCAATGATCTGTTTAACTTAAAACTGTGAAGGAGTAATAGAGACAGAACAAGTGACATGTGAGATGGCTGTCTGCTCTGCTGAGTACATTCCCAGTTGTCTTGCAGCCGTGCCACGCTGCAGAGGCTGGTCAAGAGCAGAAGATATCTCATCCCTGGTGAGGCATCATTGCTGCTGCTCCCATCTGGCTTCTGTTGTAAAATATTTCAGTGATGGCTGGGCTTGCAGTTGCTGTATTAAGTGCAGTTTGCCGGGCTGACATTTAAAATGTCCTTGATTTAGAGCCAGCTTGTGACATTCTGTCTTTTAGTAAATAGTTCCCAGTTCTACAAAGGGCCCCACTGCCTGCATTTTGGCTGTTCCTAGTACCCACAGGGAATTGGGCAGGGGAAGGTGTCGGACTCCAGCCTCTGAGTTAGCAAATGAACCCAAACACCGGGAACCGTTGGAGGATTGTGAGGAAATGTCTGGGTGCCTCATGCAGTCAACTTGTTTGACTGTTAACTTTATTTAATGGCTTATGTTCCTTCTAGATGCCACTGTCATATATCCTGTTGCCTTTAGTTACTCTTCCAGCGCAGGTGCTCTTGTGACAGGCTTTTCATAGTTAGGTTCTAGATTATTGCAAGTTTTATGTGCTCTGGAAGGTCTGTGCATTTGGCTTATTCTGTGTGTTAAATGGAGATGATGCAAAAAGAGCAAACAGTGCTGAGTTGTGGGGCAGCAATCTGACAAGCTAGGTCTACCTGGAAAACCTTTGGGGAAGAGCACTGCAAAATTTTTTTGCAATTATGTGGAGTTTCTCAGCAGGGAGTCAACTAACAACATCCAGATTAACCCAGCAAGCAAGAAGCATAAAACCAGGAGCTAAGCAAAACAGAAAGATTTCATTATAAATTAGTGTTGGAAATTAGAGCCAGGCTGTGAAATAACCACAATTAAAATTCAGAGAGCAAAGAAGAAAAAGCTTACCTAGTGACCTCTGCTTGCTGCACAGAGTTAGAAAAGAAGCTGTGCTACTTTAGGATTCTAGCATAATTTGCACATTGCTGAAATTGTTAAGAATTTAAAGGAAAACAGAGGACTAATTCTTAACTGGTGAAATCAGCTGATATTGAGGCAGCTAAACTTATCTGCAAGAGCTAAACATATGCCTCGAAAACAACAGCTCCCCACTCACTATGCCAATGTAGATGGAGAAAATGAATCATCTTTTTCTGGCAAGTCTATGTGCTGATCCTGAAATGTCTCTGTTCAATGGATGTTTAGGAATAAAGACAATGATCTCAGAGTTACTCCGGAGAGAGAAATAGATCCATAATAAATCAGATCACTACAAGGTGGGGTTTTTGGTGATTGTTTGTTGAATTGCCTTCAGTCAATTTATTGTACTAATACAAACCCAATTGTTCCCAGTTCTAGTTTCGTAACATTAAAAACCTAAAATGTCAAACCAACAAAAAACTTTATACTACGATTCTAACACAAGAGCTCCCTGGAAACTAATTCAAAGGCAGCCAAATAAAACAGGAGATTAAAATATACAAAATACTTCAATTTAAAAGAAAATCACTGAATTATTGACACTCCATAGAAGAGATGTCATAGCAGTGCTTCTAATCAGCCTGATTTAAAAAAAACCCACACTATCCTTTTTATTTCTCTTCCTCTGATGTCAAGAAGTGTATTGTAAACTTAAAATGATGTATGTAGCTCAATCAGGTTGATCTGGAAAGTTCTAAGATATTGTAATTTTTGAGCATTTATGCTTTATACTATGTGGTAGAAGGTATGTTGCGTGTATGCACAGTGTAACCCTTTTAATACTCTGTTGTAGGACTGCAAACAGAAAACACTCTCTGCAGAGTGAAAAAATAAGCAGCCTCTGCAGAACAGCTCTGCGCTGACCTTTGTTGTGCTGTGTCCATACCCGATGCAATCAATGCAGTAAGTGTCTCAATTGCAGGCGTGCTTTGTTCTGATAATTGATTATTTTGTTATAAATTTACATACAGCTTTTGCTAGCTGCCTGATAATTGCTACATCAGCTGGCAGATTGGAGCTTGAGGGTAGCTGCTGGACCCCTGGTTTCTGAGTGAGGATGATGTTCTCTCTGCCAAAGAGGTGCACAGGGCTTGTGATGCCATTTTTGGTGAATGATGTGCCATCTGATAGCCCTCACTATCTGAATATGTTTGGGTAGAGCTGCCTCCATGGGATGCTGATATTATTGTAGTCCTCCATATATAGGGTGCCTAAATGAGCATGAGGACAACACAGTTCATGTGCTGCTGGAGGGGCTGTCAGTTTTGGTTCTTGCAAAGAAAAGCTCATGTTTCAACAGGCAAAAGGATTGGTAGTTCCCTGATAGGACAGAAACCAGGCTTTCCATGCATGAGATGCTATGTAACATGGAAAGAAATGCTTTTTGCCCTGGCAGGGAATTCTCACCCATTCTTCTGGCCAGCCAACGTGTTTTAAGAACTTCTGCCACTGGTAGTTATTAGAAGGTGTAGGCTATGCTGGGGCAAGTACGTTTTGAAATGACTTGAAATGTGAGTGTTAGTCATGCCAGAGTTTGGAATCCCTTGCCTAAATGTTCTTCATTTTAGTCACCAAGGTGGACAAAATAATCATTCCAATTTTGCAGAAGAAAAATCAAGTTGAAGACCAAAGGAGTACTTTGTGGCCTAGTGAAATAGACGTAAAGTCAGCATTAAGTTGTGGCAGGCTTTAACAAGTTGCTTAGGAATTTAGTGCCTTTGCAAAGGGCTGATCTTGGCATTGCCAAGAAGAGATTCAGTGCCCTTCCTGCTGTACAGACAAAGCTGAATTTAATAACTATTTTAAAGGATTTAAATCTTACAGATTTTCCTTTTCATTATTTGTGATTTTTTTAGGCAGAATTTGTATATATTTTTTATTTTCCCAGAAATGCCATAGAAGGAACGATACACCTACATCTTTTTATGGAAACTTTTAGTTTATCTTGGCATTTCTGTACAGTGGTGGCCTGTTCAACAGACTGTAGAATGGACCTTGCTTGCTGAAGGCCTGTAGCAAGGAATAAACCCAACTGACATAATTGGAGCTACATCTATTTACATCAACTGAAAGATGTGACCTCTGATCTGTGATTACTCTGATGGAGCAGAATGCTGCAAGGCAGGAATTTTTCAGTGGTCCTTTATTTACTTGAATTACCTGGCCAGCTACAAGTTATAGAGGCTGTAAACAAGGGGAAATTGGGATGGCAAACCGATCCATTACAGAATATTGAAAAGATCAAGAAAGTGGCAGCAATGCTGCTAAAGCCAATATGGAAGACCCCTTCTCATCCAATAACCTCGTTCTTGTGACAAAGATTATAACAAGATGGAAAATAGCACAACATGAATGCATTCTGGTGACAATGATTGCTGTGAGAATTGGGACTGGTTCGTACTTCACCCACTCTGTCTATCTTTCCTAGATTCTGTATCCCAGGCAACCCAGGCAGAAGGTGTTATATTTATTATGTCCCCATCTCTTTTCATCTCTTGTAGAGAAACCCAACATTAAATTCTCTCTCCAGCTTCTACTGTTTTAAACAAGCAGGAAGACGTGACAGCATTACCTTCATTCAATCTCCTAATTAGCCCAACAGAATATATTTCTTTCTTTACCTGAGAAGGTCAGTGCCATGAGTCTCTAAAGTGGTTGCTGCTAGTACCTTTGCTGCCTCACCCTGTACCAATGTCTGCTCTGTGCCTTTGGGCACGGGTTTATTTTCATTTCCACTACACTGCAGGTTTAAGGCTTTAAAAGCGGTGAGGTCTGGACACTGCACATAACACTTGAGAGGTGGCATGATACCTGTCTGGAAAGGATAATGTTTAACCTGTCTGTACAGCATCTGCTGGGTAACTAAAGGCCCTGTAGTTAAAAAATACATAGAAAGAAAAGAAATTTCAGCACATTGCAAGATTTTTACATTCAGCTCATGAAATCTTTTTTCCTTTTTCTGTATTGAAAAGGCTTATTTGAGCCACTGAAAAGGTTCTTTATATCCCAAAGGCTGGTAGCGGCAGGAGGCATGGAGGAAGAATCTGGCTTTGGCAGCCAAGAGATCAAACTCGCCAGGTCAGATCTATATTATTTTTGATACGTTAGTGCATGTTAAGGTCATCTGGGTAAGATCAGAGCTGGTAACTGACAACAGAGGTGACAGCTTCTTAAAGCTGCCTTTAAATAGAGCTTGTGGTACAGCTTCTCTCTCTATGCAGTTTCACGTGTCAGCATAAAGCTCTGCTGTGGTGGTGGCAGCTGAAAGATGGTTTTAGAGTTTGACACCATGCAACTTTCTGCTGCCACCTCCCAGATGACTACAAGGGCAAGCACCACAAAACAAGTAGTCAGTTAAGGATTGATGTAGGTTTTGTCTTCTCCTAATGGGCCACTTTTCCTGTGCTCAGGTGCAGTATAAAATATGCACCCTGGCATGGTTGGCCAGAGGATGCAAGTCCTGGTAGGATCACAGTGAAGGCTTCTCTCTCTTGTAAGCTGTTTCTTGCCCAAAGATATGTTACACTTGATGAAGTCAAGTTTGTTTTCTTTCAGCAGTCACTGTCAGCTACATGGTGCTGTTGCCTGTAACTGGCAATGTCAAAGAGGAACAATGAAGTGTCAGCAGCAGTCCAAAATGGCTCCATCTTCTCTGAGCTGACAGCACTGGTTCTGGGTCTTCAGGGCAGGACCATGAGACCCAGGTGAAGTCACAACCTGTAAGTGTTTACACTAGTTTGTGATCTGCTCGCTGTCTTGAATCTCTGGTCAGTGCTCAGTTCCAGCTGATTGGAGTGGGGAAGAAATGCTCACAGCCTGGGACTGCAGCCTGTGCTCCTGGCCTGGAGGTGCTTAGATGCAGCTGACTCAGGGTCACATGCAAAGGGATAAGCTGAAAGAGGATCCACATGTTCACGAGGACCGAGAAATCCTGCTCCTATCCATAAATATGTAAAGAAGTAAAGCCTAAGTGTGTATAGAAGTTTTCAACACAAAATTTGAATTCCCTTTTGTTTTGCCTTCTGTTCTCCTCAGCTGAATTCCTCTATACTCTTTAGCGAACCGAGGGGTCAGGACTTAAAGTGATAGGTGCTCCTTGCTCTTCACCTGTACTGCAGAGGGCTCTTACTACAAGGCTAGGGAAGTCCTCATTAAGCAGCTAGGGAAGAAAAAAAAAAAGATTCTGTCCTGGAGATGAGGGAGAAATGCTTCCCTCTGTGTGACATTCTGCTTTTCTTCAGCCTTATCAGCATCAGACTGGGCTGCCCCCCTCACTGTGAATTATCTGTTTGTAGAAAATAGTTCAAAAGAGAACTTTTGCTGTTTGAGAGCCCTTTGAAAGTTCATCTATCCCTTTTTGGTTATTCTGCAGATAGGCCAAGATAACAGCTTGTTAGCATTGAATAAATGAGCCCATACATATTTTTATATAGAATTGTCAGCCATTTAAGCCTTGTGTCTGGTCACTGTAATGTTATGATCTGCTCTCTAATTCAAGGCTTTGCTTTTAAGCCTAACTAGAGTATACCACAATTATGTGGTCATTGACTCTCAAAAGAGGGGTGATTCTAACCTAATATGGTATTTCTGGCTGGGATTTTTTTTTTCAAATGTTACCACTAGAGAGTGAGGTGTGGGAGGATTCTGCATTATTTAAGTGAAAATGAGGGATATCAGAGGAAAATTAGGAGGGGTGTTCGTATAGTAGATTGTGCTATCTTCCTGATGCTTCCCTAGAAGAGATTGATGAACAGCCTGTCTGTCAGATTGTGTCTTGCTGGAATTGCATACCACCAGGGAAGTGTATGCATTAATTAACTTGCCTGGGAATGCAAACTGTAAGTCCCCTGTAAATCCAGACTGACCAAAATGCTGTTGGCTCCAACTGACCTAATACAACCTGATGCTATTGACTCCCTGCCTGCCAGCTAAAAATTAGAACTCACAGTCATCTTTGGCTATAATCTTTCATCAAATGACACAGGGCTTTCACATCTCCCTCTATGGCAGGCAGACAGGCTACCCAAGCATGTGGTCAATCTGCTTGCAGGCAAGAGGGACTCCAGGTCCTCAGCACAGTATAGCTCTTGGAAATCAGAAAGTGTGTAACTGGTATTCTCCTTCTTCCCCTTTTTTTTTTTTTTTCCTGGGGGGCAGTGGAAGTTGTTTGATGCTCTTGTTTGCATTAGAGCTTACGAGTGTTTTATGTACACTAACAATATGTATGTCATAAGTTGCCAGCTGAAGTGCAAGCTGTAGCAATGATTGGGTTGTATTCTTGTAACTGACTTGGATCCAAGGTTTGCATATTTTAAGTAAACCCACATTGGCGAGATTCATACACAGACAAGTTCCTGCCACCATTCTGCAAAGTAACGGAGTCTTCTCCCAACAGCTCTTTCTTGATGTCCTCTGAGGTAACTCAACTATGGCTTCAGGGCAGAAAATGACAGTCCAAAATGAGCTGAAGAAAACTCTCTGGAATATCTCCCCTTCTCTCCATTACCTTAAAAAAATTAAACTTCTATTCATTCTGAAGGGCTTCTGTTACTCTCAAGCTGTATCTCCTAATAGGTTTCTTAGAGAAACATTTTTCTCTGTGCAAGTAATTTAAGCCTTAACATGCCCTCAAGCTATTTTTTAATTAAAAGAAAAATATAAAATTCTTGGCCCAAGTAGGGGGCTTACACTGTTGATTGACTACAGGAAGGAATTTCATAGGAATGTTGAATCCTGCACTGCCAGATACTAAATCAGCCCTATAAGTATAACCCTGACCTGAGGCTGGGATTTTTAAAATGAGTTTCTTAATAAGAAAGGGAAGAAATAAATTCAACTTTGAATAAGCATAATGCAATTTCCCTTCACACAAATTACTCCTTTATTGCAGCACAGATATTCACATTTATCTGTCTAAATACTTAGGTCATATGCAGCTTCATTTTTGCTGGACTCAGCTCAGTCCTGCCTAAGAGGGAACCAATTACTAGAGCAGCTTAATTCATACATGCTCACCTCATTTACACTGCCATAACGCACCAGACACGTGTGGCACATGAGCGTTTCATTTCTCTGTGGCTGAGCTGGGTCTGTATCTGTAGCAGTGACCATCTGGAGGTGTGACAGGGCCATTCAGCTAGATTTTTCAAGAATTTGGAGTAATTTTCCTTTCATTTTCCAAAGTATTAGGTTTTCTCAGATATGAGGGAAACTGAGGATGAAGGAGATAGCCTAATTTATGTAGCCAAGAGCAAATCCATCCACTTGCTGAACCAAGTACAAGGGATTTGGTTCATGCAGTACCACACAGCACACTCTTCCTTTGCTATGCAGTGTCCACTGCAGCAATGCCTCTAAGGGCACAGAGTTAGGGACTCAGTGGTCAGAGCATTTCTGTACATGTGGCTTGTGTTGGTGGTTCCCACGTGCATTGGGGTCATCCTGTATTCACCAGCCCTGGCCTTTTCATTTCAGGGAGAGATGGTCTGGTTCTGCCATCTTCTAACAAAATACTCTCATAAGTCTTACCAGGGAAATTAGGGCATATCTAAAGAGTTGAGATCAAGCAAGAAGTAACAGTTGGGTTCTATTACTTTCCCTCCCTACCCTTGCTGCCAGCACAAGGATGCATAGGTGCCAACCCACAAGTGTGAGACTGGCTGCTGTGGGCGAGAGGCTGATGGCAGTAGAGGGGCTTGGTTAATGCAGCAGGACATGTCCAGTGGGAGCAGGGGCTTTAAGTAAATGAACCAGTCAGGAGCCAATTAATAGTAGAGCTGCCACCTGTGTGGTATTTAAGGTATTTGAGAGCTGGCATCTCAGAATGGTCTGACCTTGCACCAGTGGCTAGGGTACAAAAAGGCCTGGGATGATCATTTCACTTGCCTGTTTTCCCATATTGTCCCCCGCCTTTTTTCTTTCTTTTTTTTAATGTTAAGGCTCACTTTCTTAGCTGAGAACAGGCTTTGTATGTCCGAAGCAACTCAGCAGCTCTTGAAGACAGGCAGGGCTGGCAGAAAAGGCTGAGCAGAGGTATTTATGTAGGATGAAATGAAGAATGGGAGAGCTGTATTTGAATAATAATAATAAAAAAATAACCTTGTCTGATTTAAACAGGAATCTCATTTGAATTAAAAAAAAATAAAGGCAAAGAATGTAATTCACTGAGCTCTTTTAGGCAGTGTCTGCAGTTCCTGGTTTAGACAAGCAATGAGCTAAAGACAGCCAGAATACAAGAGAGTAGTGCTGAGTGCAGATATCACCTGCACTGGGGACAGAAGCAGAGGCAGGTTTGTGCTTTGTCCCTTGTCTGGTGTGCCAGAGTGATAATTAGGTGCATTATTGCCCCCTTGAAACCACTGATAGTGATTATTGTTTGCAGTAAAGAGGGATGCCTGTGATGACACCAGAGACAAGCTCCTTAGGTACAGGATTAGATTAGCTCATGTCTCTGTTTAAGATTTTGTGAGGTCCTGAAGATTTATAATATTCCCTGTTAATCCCTAGTTTAGCTAGAACTTCTCAGCATCAAACTGATTTGCACAAGGGAGTGTTGCTTGGTGGATAATCTGCTTCACACAATAAGGAGGTGATTGAGGAGGAGAAATGGCATAGGGTTCAGCCCACATAGATGGACAAGCAAAGAAAAGTGCAGCAAACTGATTGCAAGTCAGACAGGAGAACACAAATGAATCCAACTTCAAGGCAAGAACCTGCAAAAAAATATCACTAGCCCTTTGCCTCTTCATTAGTTTGTTTTCCTGATGTTTGAAACACTTTTTTTTCTACTACTTTGTAGTCCCAATACTTTAAAATAACTAGAGAAGGTGTAAGAGAGGAGTGAGTTTTGCACTGAGCTCTGAACATGTCTAAAATGATGCTCGTATACATGAGCTGGTGAACCTCCATGTCTGGTTTTGCCTTCCTGAAATTGTACATCCCTCTTTTTCTGTGGTGGAAACCTTACCTGAAGTGTATTTTCAGTGATTAGTGATTGTCTCTTGGAGATAAGTGGTAGCTCTCCTCTGGAGTCTCGTGGTGTGAGATGGATTGGGATGCTTGGCCAACCAGGGTAGAGTTGAATCTTTGGGGAGGAGAAGAAGGAATATAATTTTCTTTTGAAGTACAGCAGAAGCAAAGCCCTAGAGAGATTTTCCATTTGGGATGGTTGTTTTTTTGTTTGGGTTTTTCTTTTTTTTCAGTGGAAAACTGCTTTTTTTTTTTTCCAATTTAATCAAAAGCCCGGTTTGCTTCAGTGGTTTTGATGAAAAATTTTCACATAGGTCTTTGTTGTAAAATACCAACATGTCAAAATTATCCCTTTATCTCAGCAGATGTGCTTTCCAGAAGGGAACATCTCAGGTGATGAAAAACACAGCAGCTTTGCTGGTTCAACTCAATCAGGCAGTTTTTGATGATAGAGAAGTTTGCCTAAACAGACTCTTTTCATTAAAACTGAAGTGCTTTGTGGACAGGTTTTGGTCTTGCTCAAATTTTTACTGCTAATTTTTCATTGCGTCGTTATGTGCAGTGCTTTGTTGTGACTTCTGCAGTGACAGTATAGGTAGTGGTACAGGATCAAGTCTCTGCTTTGTCCTGATATACAGAATTACAGAATCACAGAATATCAGGGATTGGAAGGGACCTGGAAAGATCACCTAGTCCAATCCCCCTGCCGGAGCAGGAACATCTAGATCAGGTCACACAGGAACACGTCCAGGCGAGTTTTGAATATCTCCAGAGAAGGAGACTCCACAACCTCTCTGGGCAGCCCATTCCAGTGTTCTATCACCCTCACTGTGAAGAAGTTTTTGCTTATATTCAAGTGGAACCTCCTATGTTCCAGCTTGCACCCATTGCCCCTTGTCTCATCATTGCCTGTCACTGAGAAGAGCCTGTCTCCATCCTCTTGACACTCACCCTTTTCATATTTATAAACATTATTGAGGTCACCCGTCAGTCTCCTCTTGTCCAAGCTAAAGAGAACCAGCTCCCTCAGTCTTTCCGTGTATGGGAGATGCTCCACTCCCTTAATCATCTTTGTGGCCCTGCCCTGGACTCCCTCAAGCAGTTCTCTGTCCTTCTTAAACTGAGGGGCCCCGAAGTGGACACAATATTCCAGATGCAGTCTCACCAGGGCAGAATAGAGGGGGAGGAGAACCTCTCTTGACCACCCCCCTTCTAATATACCCCAGGATGCCATTGGCCTTCTTGGCTACAAGGGCACAGTGCTGGCTCATGGTCATCCTGCTATAATATATAAACTAGTGTGTCCTGAAATGACTCAGA
The DNA here is from genome assembly GCA_013400055.1 of Nycticryphes semicollaris. NCBI lineage: Eukaryota > Metazoa > Chordata > Aves > Charadriiformes > Rostratulidae > Nycticryphes > Nycticryphes semicollaris. The sequence continues at coordinate 239,738 of VXBJ01003732.1, read as the reverse complement.
TGATGCCAAATCATGATGTGAAAGATTCCTGTTTCTGAGGCTGTCAGAGGTATTAGCTTCTTTGCATCTCCCGTCTGGAAGTAGGAAGTGGTGTTTGACCTATAAAATGAGAAATTTTGACCTGACTCCAATTTTGCAGAATCTTTTGTGAGACTGGTTTTTCCCTCCTGGGAACTAGAGAAGCCTAGAAAGCTACCTCAGAACACATGTGTAATGCTGTCACTGACCGCAGTGGTGGTGTTCTTGCTTCTTGCCAACACCACAATCTTTTTACAAAAATCATAGGACATAAAATCAAAGCTCCTAATTGGTGTGAAAATGTGTAAGCTAACATACTTAAATAACCCCCAAACCAGCAAAACAAACCAAGAAAGTGTGGGAGAGGTGGAGAACCTTGAGCAGGGTCCCATGCAATGTGGTGTGTTTGAGCTGCTATGCACCGGTTTCTGAAGGGGCACACTGTGCTATCCCATGGAGTCCAGTGCAGGAGCAGTCATCTCCATACCAATCAAAGGAAACCAGTGGCATTCTGCTGCAGCCTTGCAAGTTCCCTGAGCAACATGAACACTTCAATAATATGCCATATTGCCGTTAATCATCTTGGACTCCCATCAGAGCAAGACAACATGGCCCAGCATGGTGCTATTGTGTCTTTTCTGGCTTTTGGTTGAAATGTTGAGCCTGGATTCAACATGGTGCTCCACTGCTCTTAATATGCTCTAAATTCCAGCCTAGTAATGTAGCCACTGGACCAGGCAGTCACTCCTACTGATGGTACTGAGATGAAATGCCCTTAGAACGTGTCCTACTCCCCACTCTTGTTTGCTAAAACTACCTGGCACGACATTAACTGCCAGAGTTCAAATTGCTCCTAAAGGAAAAGGAAGTATTTTTAAATAAAGTCTTTAAGCCTACCTGCTGGCTGGCTAGTTTTAAGTTGATTTAAAATCTGTCTTTGTTTTCTAATCTGCTAGGTTGGACTGACTGAATGTTGTGACTCTGCACTCTTCAAAACTTTCCATTGCTACAGATGGTGCATATTAAATGTTCAGCATAGCAGTTTTCATTTTCTTTTGAGGAACTATGACCATTTCACCCACATTTCAGCCATGAAGGGACACATTCAAGTAGTTTATAGGTGCATCTGCTTGCAGGCTCTGGGAAATGTCTGCTGAATTTGTCTCTTTGTAATTCTCAGTATTCGGCTGGTACTGGCACCAGTGGCACCTCACTGCTCAGCAACAGATGTGATTTGGAACATTTATTTTTCACCTGGTGGCTTATAGAGAGCCTCAGGGACAAGAGAAATGGAAAATGTGTATACAACAGTGGCTGTTCTTAAGGGGTATCTGTGTACTTAGATTGCACCCAGCATGGATAAAATATTAGTGAGCAGTGACCCAGCCTTTTGCAATGGGGTATGACATACTGATAAAAATCAGCTTTCTGGGAGCCACTGGAAACATGTTCTCCCTTCTTTTTCCCCAGCCACGTTCTCCTAGCTCTGCTACCTGCTGATGAGCAAACTGCCTATGCAAAGGAGATTGAAAAGGGGCTTTACATTGCTTAGACCAAAGCCTTTCCTAGCATTTTCAGTCACAAGTATGATAGCTTTAATGAGCAGGGAAAAAAGATAAATATGAGCCACAGACTGACAAGAAACTCAACTGGAAAGGCGTAAAAAGTTCTGTTGGAAGTGATGCTGTAAGTTACATCCCTTTTTAGAGGTCTCTGATAATCTGCTCAGTCCAAGGAAAGTAACTTTCTGCAAAATGTCACCTGGAGGATTTCAGGAGGATGAAATCAAAGTTTTAATTGATGTGATAGAATTGAATCCATATTCTTCCCAGTTAAGGCTGGGAGAATTTCATATCAGATTTTCTGGTTTTGTGATCTCTTGGTTCACAGTGTTCTATGTTCTTCTGCCGATCCCAAACAGAAATTAAGAGTTTGTGAGGGGATCTTTCTATTACAGGGGAATAAAGCTAATTTTATATGTCATAAGTACATGGGGAAAGAGCTGAGCACAGTTTGTTCTATGGTTACACAATGGAAGCTGTTGACTCATCACTTATTTAAGAATGTCACTTATGCCTCTCACCTTGTTACCCTGGTATGCAAAGTTTAAACTAAAGGCAGAAAACATATGCAATGCTCATGACAGATGTTGACTTAATATTACTCACTATGTCCTTTATCAGCAGCATCACAAAATATTGATAATTATTATTAATATGCAATTAATTACTAATAATGATAAATGACGCATGAAAAACTGAATATGAGCTGGCAATGTGCACTCACAGCCCAGATAACCAACTGCATCCTGGGCTGCATCAACAGAAGTGTGGCCGGCAGGTTGAGGGAGGTGATTCTATGCCTCTACTTGGCTCTCGTGAGACCCCACCTGGAGTACTGCATCCAGCCTTGGGGCCCCCAACATAAAAAGAACGTGGACCTGTTGGAGAAAATCCAGAGGAGGGCCACAAAGGTGGTCAAAGGGCTGGAGCAGCTCTCCTGTGATGAAAAGCTGAGAGAGTTGGGGTTGTTCAGCCTACAGCAGAGAAGGCTTTGGGGAGACCTTATAGCACCCTTCCAGCACCTAAAGCAAGCATATAGGAAAGATGAGGAGGGATGCTTTATCAGGGATTGTAGCGATAGGACAAGGAGTAATGGTTTTAAACTGGAAGGGGGTAGATTGTGATTATATAGCAGCAAGGAATTTTTCACTATGAGGGTGATGAGACACTGAAGGATGTTTCCTGGAGATGTTATGGATGCCCCATCCCTGAAAATGTTCAAGACCAGGTTGAATGGGGTTCTGAGCAACCTGGTCTAGTGAGAGGTGTCCCTGCATATGGCGGGGAGGGGGGGGAATTGGAACTCGATATCCCTTTCAACCCAAACCATTTTATGATTCTAGGATAATTCTCTTTAGTGTTGTCTTGCTACTTGAACAGAGAGACAGCAGCCCCAGCAAAGTCCTGCTGGCTGTCCAAAGAATTTCAAATTCAGATCAAAGAGGTAGAGAAGGGATGCTTGGAAAGATCAGCTCTTTGAGCAGAGGCAAAGGTCCAGCTTTTATGGGGGGTGAATTTCAAAGACAGTGTTGTTTTCTGGGGCGAGCCAGAGGCAGAGACTTGAGTAATGATCAGTCCAGACTCTCTTTTGGCTAACAGGAGGGAAATAACTGTTCAGTGTTACTTAGATGTGGTTTAGATAAGATGTTGAAAAGGCATAATTTACCTGGAATTTTATTAAAGAGTGGTTGTTCCTCATCACAAAAGGTGATATACGTGGGTTTTTAACATAAATGCAAGGAATGCACTAAGAGGTTATAGGAACAGATACTACACAGTATCCAGAATTTATTAAGGATCATATATGCCTTGTGGAGTGTGTGAACAAGTTTAGGTAAGATATAAAAAGGGTACAAAAATTACTTTTAAAACCTTTTCCCAAAAATGAATTTGTGCTTGCTATTCATCTTGTCTCTCCTGTGCTGGACTGTATGTCTATCTCTGTATGTCGGTATGTCGAGTGCAGTATATGAAAAGATTCATCCTTTCTCGGAACTATCATAGTGATAGTACATGTAACACACAGATAGAGACCAAGGAGTGTAAGTTGAAGAGTCCTTATTACTTGTGAAAATCGCAGAAAAGGTACTGCAACTTCATAGATGTGTTTCCCTGTTGGATGCAATTTTGAGGATAGTAGCATGGACAAGGAGTTGATATGACCTGTGCTAGAAAAGCCTGTCTTCAAGGCTTTCTGAGATGGGAGTATGGGAAAATCTGGCCTGCTTCTTACAGGATTTTTATAGTAATTATTCTTAACCCCAGAAATCCACGTGCTGCTTTATTGTTCCAGTGCATCTCACTCAGGTTTGGCTCATGTTTCCACTGACAGCTTTTCTTTTGAGTTAAACCTCCAAAGTATTTAATTGTGAGACAGGATTGTTAGTTCAGTTTCAGAAAGGCTCAGTGTACAACTGTGTTGTTGAATCATATTCCACAATCTGTAACAATAATGACTGGGAAGAGAAACCAATGTGGAGACTAGAATTTGGTAAAATTATCTCTGCAGTTGACCGAAGCATGACAAAAGATGGTGTGTTTAACAGCATAATAAAGTTGCATGTGCCTTTTTTCCTCCAGGTGAAGGAAGAGACACCGCGGTGTGTGTCTGAGGATTTACTCTCCATCCTCTTGGAAAAGTAGTGAGATGTAAGAAATCCTTACTTGATACACCAGCCATGGGCATCTTTTCTGGCTGTTTCACACTCTTGAACCCCTGAGAAAGGTGTAATTTTGTGACTGCAGGAGTGTGGTTACTGCATGAAAGTACAATAGTTTTTGGTTCTGTGGGAGAATAAAATTATGGTGGTGATGAATCCAGCAGCTGTGAAAACAATTCCCATATCTTTCTTTAAAAAAAACAGTTGAAGAAAATGTAATCTATTCTGAATCAGTGAGCTTGAGCATTTAGTCAGGTTGCAAGAGAAATGGTAAGACCAGACACTACTTGTCTTTTATCATTGTTTAAAGACAGGTTTTTGCAAATTGCTGGTCCACTCCTCCATGATAGTTAGATAGATAGACAGAAAGAAAATCATTGTGGAAAATATGTTCTGCCACAGTAGCATATAATTATTTGACAAAAAGTATATCAGGCTCTGCCGCAAGCAAGGCACTGTGTCTCATTAGTGTTTGGTGGACTTGATCACAAATAACATGTTTCAAAACTGTCAGCTCCCTCTAATTCTTCTCTGCTTATACTCACGAACAATGATGTTCAAAATTAGACAATTCCTGGAAAGAGACTACATCTGGCCAGCCCTGTTTTCTTGCGGAATTAAAGGGACATGTCCTTCAACAGCTACATTCTGAGGAACTACAGGCAGGCAGGTTCTTCTCAGTAAGTGAGCAGTCATTTTTAATCAAATTAATGATACCAAATTGTCCTGTGTGGTGTTTTATAATAACTGGCTTAATGCAGTTTTCAAACATCAGTGCTGGCCATGCTAAGTCCAGAATACACAGGCCAGAAAGGACTCACAGTCCAAGAGATCCTATTTGAGATCCAGTATTTTCTGCCAGTGAATAAGACTGAATACAGCAAGAGCATTAACAAAGGCAGAATCACTTGGGTTTGTTGATCTATGCCTTGATGCCAATATCCTGCAAGCTATTTATGAAAAAAGTGAGCAATCTGTGCTGAGGGTGCAATTTAATTTTTTATTATTTCATCCTATACCACCTCAGCAGCTGTTAATTGAGGTAAAAATTGCACTTTAAATTCAACAGTTGAATTTAACACTTTTTTGTTGTTGTTATTAGGATTTGAGCATGGGGGCAAAGGGACTCGGATGGAATCCTTGCTGCTTCAGTTCCTCTCACAAGCTTTGCATTTGCAGTATTGCTGAAATACATGCAAATGTCTGTCTTTTAGTCCCTCTCCAGGCTCTCATCTGTTAAGACAGTAGAGAGGAAAGAGGTTTGTTTCTTGATATCCAGAGGCCTTTTGAGGTGCACCCAGTCCAATCATTTTTAGTAGAGTCGATGCGTGCTGATTGATTTTCTCATATGCCTTAGAGATTGTTTCTATTTTCTTGAAAGACCGTGTATGAATTTTAACATGCCATACGCTCAGCGACAGACAATAATAAAGCATACTACTTTGACCTTTTCAGTTGCCTGCACTTTAATTTCCTTGCTATTCTCATTCCCCTTTGTTTATGGCCCCTCAATATAACTGGCAAGGAGAAAATAGACTGGACATCTAGTCAAGATGCAGATTATTTAAAAGGCTAAACCCTGGCTTTATTGTTGTATTAAAAGTTTATGGTCTTTTGTGCATCATACTGAGTGTTAAAATGGTGATAGCCATCCTTAGCTATAGAAGCATAAAATGGCACAAGTTCAGCTTCATTTGTACCACTTTGTGGGCCAGCATCCAGTTTCAACAGTGGTGTTGTAATCTGGATTAAGTCTTGTAGGATTTAGTGGATTTTCTCTAAATTTTGTGGATGAGCCTATGTGATTTCTTTGAAAGTGGCTTCATGCATGCTCGCATGGCCTCAGCTCTGACTCCAAACTGTTGGTTTGTAGGAAATCAGGGGAAAAATAATCCCATCACTGCTTTTCCCCCTACATTTTTCTTCAGTAGCTAACCCTGCTGCAGGCTGTGGCAGATTTCATCCACTGTGCAGTCATGAAGATAATGATTTCTCTGACTGATGGAATAAGGTGAAAAGAAGTAACAGCTACCTGTGATTTTTCTCCATGCATTTGTGAAATACAAGCCACAATGCAAAGTACGGCTTGAGAGACTCACTTTGTTTGGATGTTATCAGTGCACACCACAAAACTTCTGATTATCCTGATCACGATGGTGAAAGCCTAGAGGTTATTTTCATGGTGAGAATGATAAAAGAAGGACAAGACGCTCTAGACTTGCTTGTGCAATGATGCCTGAGAGTATAGTGGTGCTCCAAGTTTGAAATAAGAGTGACAGCAGAGCCTGGATTTTCATGTCAGAGAGGTGTGTATAATAAATCATTTCGGTTTTCTGGTAGTTCTGAAGAGCTGCAAGTGGGATCTATACATTAAAATGAAAATGGGTAATGAAAAAGAAAAAAATAAAGAAAAAGAAGCAGCAGCTTTCATAATTTGGTTTGTTTCATTTGCTCTCCATCTAACTGTTTTGATTTCAGACTTGCTGTTACGTTTTTATGTCCCTGTAGGATTGTAATAAAAAATACAACTAAGAGAAATGAGGAAGGGTAGCCAAAGGTTGATTACAGTCTGTTGCTCTCTGCATAGATTTGTAGATTGTAAACGTGGAAGGGTTTGTGATGATCTTTTCAACTGACTTGCATGCATTAAGTTTTACCCACTGATGTCTGCACCAAGCCAAAGAACCTGTGGCTGAACTGACTCTTTAAGTTCTTAAAGTATGTATTCAAGCTTGATTTAATAACTTAAAGACCTAAAAAGATCTAGAGATCTTTAAGATTTAAGGAGAAAGAGAACACTGTCTAAGACTTCTGGATAATCTTCTGTCAGTTAGAAACTCAGTTCAAAGAAAAAGCAAATGGAAATGTGTGTCTCTGCTATTCTGAGTTCAGTTTACAGCCTATAGAGGTAGGAATGATGTGTCTGATAAACTGAAGACTCTTAGAAGCTCTGGAAATGCTCTTTCTGCTTGGAGAAATTAAAGCAGTGGTGAACTACTAATCTTTCCTGTTTCTCTTTAGAAAGCAAAGAGGATCCATAGAGCCGACCATCACTTGACTGTGCTCCCAGGATGTCATGGCTCGGGCACCACTGTCTGCCAGGTGCTAACTGCAAAGATGATGCTTAGCTCCAGGAAATCAGTGGAAAGAGAATACAGATTATTGGTTGCTTTTGAAACATTTGATACTGTAGTAAGAGGAAGCTCAGACTATGTTTTACAGACATAGATTTCTCCCAGTTTTCTCCAGTGACATAAATTAGCTCAGCTGTTTTGCAGTCAGGGGATCAAATCCCTAGCTGATATGAATCAGAGTAACTCTGTTGCTATGAGTCAAATTTCAATCTGGAATAGTGACAGCTATTAGTAATAGCTTTCTTCATGAAGTCAGGTGGACTAGATCTGCAGTGGTATAAACCTAAGACCATGGAGTTCTGCACTGATGCAGTTCAGTGGCAGGTTTGACCTGTTTGAGGTTTTATTCAATATTCTGAACCATTGCTGGGGAGTTCTCACCACAGAGTTCAGTAACTGAGCAGCTTTGAGCAGGGTGGCTTGGTCAAACATTTCCAAAATCAGGTTTTGGACATGTTAACTCTGTTCATGCTGTTCTCCGTATAAAAGCTGAAAAGAAAGGAGCTGTGCTTGTTGATCATGCAAATTATAGTCTAAATAGTATAAGGATACAGGAAATTACCCAATCTATACAATCAGCGTGGTTAATTTTTTATGTTCTATTCTATCCATTATTTTTTTTGGTCTTAGATTATTTTTACTGGTGCACCAAGTGGTCCACAGACACTGGGATGGAAAGACAGAAAGTCACAAGCCTGACTTTGTGCCCTGGCTTACAAAGGTAGCTCAGAATGGGGAAGATGCTTTCCTCCACTGTGTTTTCTGCTTTGTGTCCAAGCAGCTGCCTTCTGGTGCTTCACGGGGTATTTTTCAGAGGGTAGATATATATCCATTAATAACTGTTCTGAGGCTTTGCATCCACAAGCTGTTTCGTAGCCACTAATCCTTAATGAATATCAAAGAAATAATAGGAGCGGAGACAAGATTCTTGCACAACAGATCCTGACTCACTCATTTCCTCTTCAAGAGGACTTCATAATTCTCACTGGTATAGCATGTCTCAAAAGCCCCCCTTAAAAGATATCCCAACAAGGAAGTTTTGTGTACCTGACTGGGCACCCTTACATTCCCTTAAGCCCTCTAGAAGGACTATGCCAGATACATTAAAGATAGAGCTTTAATTCCTGCACCGTCCTTCTACCCTCCCCTGCATACATAAATACCTTTGTGTTTCAGTCGCTACTGCCTCTGAGGAAATAGGATAAAGTTATATATAAATTTATTTCTACCTAAGGCAAATAACAGCAAATGCCATTTCTAGCAGCAAGAGGCAGTGATGGCATGTCAGCAAGACTTTAGTCAACTCCTTGCCATCCCCTGTCAGAGAGGTATGGATTTCTAGCTGTTAGAAATGGAGCAACAGAACCAAGATTCACTGAGCGCCTGAAGGACTCAATGCTGGTGGGGTTTTTTTGTTTGTTTGTTTTTGTTTTTGTTTTTTTTGTCTGAGCTCATGTTACTGACCACATAGTTGAGTTTTACTCTGTTTAGAAAGCTCACGTCTCACTTTCCATCAAACTGGTGTAGTTGTATTTATTCATTTGTGTTTTTCCCAGATTTGGACAAGGTTTTGCAGCTCTTTCATTCCAGTCCCAAGCTAAAACTATAGCTTTGTGCTCTGTGTTTATATGCATTAATTTAGGCATTTGCCTTTCATATATTGCCTTGATTAAGAAATGCAAGAATATATAACAATATGAGAAAATCCCTTGTCAGAAGAAGAAGGGTCTTCTATTTTCATTGGCAGGGCTCAGAAGCTAAACTTTCTGGGAAAGATGTTTGTAAGATGATTGTCTGTTGATGCTGTCTCCTTTTTAAAATCTCAGCCTGTGCTTGTCAAAGAAAAAAAATGAAAATAAGTGAAATGCAAGATGGTGAAGCATATAAAAGTGGAAATGCTGCTCAGACAATTTTTTGACTGTTATGACAGTCCTTGTGCTATGCCCAATAAATTTCCTGCAAGTCTCTCCCAAATCACTCCTGTACCATACCATTGTGAAAGAAGAAGGTTAAAAACACCCTCACTATAAGGACACCTATCCTTCCAAAGTTATTCCTGCTTTTCTGACCTTTGCTTTGAGTAGCTGAGTTCATTTAGGTACATTTCTGGTAAGACCTGGGCTTACTCCTACTTGCAGAATGATGTTGTGTCCCATCCCCTGTATAGTAGCTCTCAGATTAGGCTGTGCATTTTCTGTGATGGCATCTTATTATCCTCTGAATTCCTTGGAGAATTTGTTTGGAGATAGTTACAGGCTAGAAACAGTGCTGCTGGGTTTCAATTGGGTGCATACTTTCAATGTGCCAGATAACTTGGACATAAGAATAAAAGCACATACTCACTTAAGGACAAAGTTTTTCAAATGGAAACAAAATTAAGGATATCCTTAATGAAAGGGGTCTGCTTGGCTACTTCTACCTCCTCTCTAGTTAAAATGAAAACTTTGTTTATTAATACAAGATGCAGCTTTATTACCCAAAATGACTGCTGTTGAAATTTGATTATATTGCTATGTTTGCACTTTAGTTGTCAACTATTGGTTGTCAACCATGGCAACTATTTTGGTATGTTTGGTGAAGACTTAAAGAGTGAGGAATCATTTCCTATCCCATTCCCAAATAGCAAGAGATTGGCATATATTCAAAGAGTCATACACTTTTTAAAGTTTATCTAGCTTTTGGTTTTGAGCCCAGGATACAGTACAACGTGTTTTCATGCTCTTCAGAAAAACAATGGCAAGTATATTTTTCATATATTTTCCTAATTACATGGCTTCAGAACCTGGGACTATAAGAAAAAATAACAACTATGAAGACTTGTAATAAAATTACAAATGTTGATCAACTTCATGATCCATGTTGCTTTTCAGTAACCTTTTGTTGTAAAGTCACTAAGGCAGATGAGCAGGGTGATGAGACAAACTGTGTGTTCTGCTACATTAATGTAATTTGAGATTAATATTTTATGATTCATGTGGAATGTTTTAGTACAAATTCAAAAGAAAATGATTTTACCAGTAAAGATTTGGGGGTTTTAATTTTTTTAAAAAGTACTTCTTCCCACTCAGCTGACATTAGTAGATGCGTTTGCCTCAGAATGCTATACGATATTCCAAATTTATTGTGACTGTAAACAACAACTCTGCTTGCTTTATAGCTTTCCTGGGCTCCAATAGTAAAACACAATATCTCTATCTGTTTGGAATTATGTGTTATAACAGTTTTATTGGGGGGTGGTGGTGGGTGGTAAAGCTCTGATAAAGATAAAATAGAGTTTTGCTTTTTTGTGTGACCTTGTCATTTGAAAAAGCATTGCACTCTAACAAGATATAATTTAAAAGACCTCTGGGAGCAAATTGAGTTTACGGAGATATTTCTAAGAGTAATTACTTACTGTGAGTTGTCAGTGCACTCTGTTACAGTTCTTTTCCTAGCAAATGTAGATATCGGGGACTGCGTAGAATGGATTAGAGCTTCCACCATTAATGTTTGATGGGAGACAGTAGTGAAAAAGATGGATGCTTATATAACTGACATTTCCAGCATTTATGGCCATAGACTAAAATGCCAGGCGCATAATTTCAAGTAAATGGCAGGCTCAACTCAATAATATTTAATGATGTAGTAGACCTTGGCTAGGAGAATAGCTAACGGAAGTCATTGCACTGCATTTATCGAATTGTTAAAATGAGTTGAATAATAATTGTGTTTTGCCAGAGTTTTGTTTTATAAATTTATTTCTGAGATCTGGTACTCTGAAAATAAATTGTTTATCATTCCAGTCAACACTAAATATAGGAAAAACTTCAAGCTAGTTAACTGATACCAAGATCTTTACGCTGACTTTGTCCTAGTGTTTACAGCATGGAAATATATTCAGTTGCTCAGGACACAGTTCGGGAGATTGATTTGAAACAGTAGTGAAAGATCAAATTACCTCTCAGAAGAATCTCCTTTTAGTAGTTTAACTCTTTACAGAATTGGACCTTTTTGTCTGTCTTCATACTTCTAGGATTGTCAAGATTTAGACACTGCAGAGTGTGCTATCATAGCGACACTTGAGTGCCAGGACTTTGATATCACTGATGATTTCAACAAACAGAATATTGACTTCTTCAGTACTCTTCTGCTAATATTTTAGAAAGCCTGGAATACACAGTAAGGACTTGAACTGATGGAGCACCTCAAATTGATGGAAGTATGTAGGTGTCATGGTACCAGGTCTGCAGCCACAGAGTCTCCCAGGCAAAGTTTCTCTGAAAAAGTCTGTGCATGGAGGGCACAGAATAAACATGGACTGGACAAAGAATTGTGCACACCCATGCAGTTGCGGACCTGTAGGATTTCCACTGGAAAGCTAATGCAGCAGTCTGTCAAGTTAGGTCTCCCAGCCAGAGCCAGATGACTGTACAGGATGCCCTGAAGTTTACAAAGGCAAAAAGGATAGTATACACATTCAGGTACAACAACAATAAACATGCTCGACTTTTTACTTTTTGAAAGAGAATTTTGAAAGCATTTTATCTCTTCCAAAATCCAAATATTTTATTTTGAGTATTCTGCCTATAAAAAATGAAAATTTGGGATTGGAAAGAAATCAAAGCGCTTCATTTTTCCAATGACAAGACTGAGACTTGAATTTTTCAGGTTAAGTCAGAACCAGATTAACTCAGTAAATAGAACTCTGAATTGGTATATATACCTCCCTATCAATATTTAGCAGCTTCTTTTAGCTATATATGGAAAAGTCATCAACTGACACCTCTTTAGCCTTAAGACTTCAAGAGGCACAGCAACTGAGGACAGAAAGGAGGTGGTAGGATAGAAATTCCCTAAACAGCCCCCTTACGTTGACTGCATGCTTAACATGATGCCCTGTGCAGCCTTCTTGCACTGCAGTGTCCTGCACCCCTGAATATGGCTTTTCAATGGGTAGAAATCCCTTGGCCCCCAGAAGGACTTATTGGGAGACAGCACATCCCACTTGATAGGGCTTCAGAATGGGCTTTAGTTTTTTCTTTGTGGACTTTCACACTGAGGAACTATTTTAAATCTGTTCCACCATTGATCAAGCTTCCCTCATCCCTCCTTTTTTTTTTTTATTTAATTTTTTATTAGAGACATAGAACTACCTGAGGTAAATGTAGGAAACTTACTTGCTGTATCCTCAGTAAATGTCTTCACTAGCTAACTGAAAAGACTGTCTTGAATGTCTGAGCTACTTGCTCTCAAAGTTATGCTTAATTTTGTGGGGGTTTTGGTTTTTTTTTGTTTTTGGGTTTTTTTTTGTTTTTTTTTTTTGTTTTTTTTTTTTCAAAAAGCCACCAAGCTTACTTGTCATGGCCTTGCATATAAATTTATCAAAGTTGCATTACTGTCAATGAGCCACTCTGTGGCTCTTAGCAGTGTTTAGATGATTTTTCTGTTCAGTGTAGAAGTAATACTGAACTGGGGAATAGCTACACATTCAAGAAGAAAACCAGGTTAATGCAAAACTTATGGAGACTTTAGCTCAACTGCAGAATATTTTTTAAATAGTTCAAGCGTGGGAGGAATAGAAAGGCTGATGTAAATAGATCTCACAGGCAGGGATTGCTATAAGCCCCCAAGAAATGGCATGGTGGAAAGTTTCCAGATACTACAGAGCTGTAGGCGGTATCTTAAGAGCAGTGATTAGGTTTTTATTTTTGACCTTCCTTGTTTGGTACTACAAGAATTAGATTGTCAATCTGAGAAGCTTTCTGGGCTGGTAAAACTCCTAGACTAGAGCAAATGGTAGTCATAAGTGTAAATTTCCTCTCTAAGTGGGCCAGAGGTTTCCTGTAGCGTGAAGTTCCGGAAACTTAAACTAAACCTCTGTTGTTTCAGAACTGTCTGGAAAAAAAACATCCCTAAGGAGTGGGAAATTTTCCCCTGGAGCGTGACAGCACTTCTCTAGGGTAACTTAATTCTCTGGATCCTACCAAACTTCTGTTGAAATTAATTGAAAAAGCTCCCATTGACTTGAAGAAGTTTTGTGTCTTGGCGCAAAGGGCTCTTAGTGGCAGCAAATTGCAAGAAGGAACCCCACTGTGCAATTCCAGCCTCTGGGTAAATTTGGTGATACAAATGCATTTGCTTGGAATGTGTCATGAGGCTCTTTGCTTCCAATTAGTATTTCAGACTGAATGAGACTGCTCCCTCTCACCTGCAGCCTTTGTTATTGGAGTTCTATTCTGAGCTGGTAATCTATAAAGTAGCGAAACAGTCTTATGCACAGCAATGTCACAAGTTTCTTCTCTCATTTCTGTGCATGTAAGCTAGAGCTAGGTTAATCTAGGTTTCAGATCCCTGTGTCTCTGCTGGGTGGATGTAGAGCTGTTTGCATGAGACAAGACAAAACGTTGTCCTTTCCATCTTAAACTTGTGCTTATTGATACCATTGTCATTATTAGTCTTTTACTGTATCAACTTTGGGGTTAGATGAGAGAACTGTTCCAGAAACAAAGCAGAGAAGTATGCTGAGATCAATATATAAGGACTCTCTTAATTAACATACACAGCTGTGTGTTACCCTTTTGGTCTAAAACTGGTGAAGAAAGGGAACATTATGTGTGGAAAACATATTTGAAGGATGCTTGTCTTCGGCATTATTGCAACATGCCAGAGAATCAAATGAGATTTGATGTAAAACACAGCCAGAGACTGTATAAATTGCCCCAGCTGATTAGCAAACAGTGAAGCTGTTAGCATCCTGGAACATGATACATGTAACAAATTTGCTCAATGGTGTGAATTTGGAAGAGAGCAACTGAGCAGCCTTATTGCATGCCAGACCTCAGCGGTGTCCTGTGCCTGCTTTAATCATCAATTACTGTAATGCTGGGGCAACCCACCAACAACTTAATTATTGTCTGGAGTTCCACACCCTAGGTGGCTCCTCTAGCCTGTGTTACACAGTAAAGTAAATCAACAAGTGTGTGAGCTAGAAGGGACTGTGCTGTAGCCTCTGTCCCAGGACATAGGTGATCCTTGAACTTGTGCTGGGAATGTCTCAAGGTTTTTCTCTGTCAGACTCCGTGCACATGAGAAATGACACTCCCTAATCAGGGAACCCATAGCAAAAGAATAAAAAGACAAGCAGCAACATACTTTATAGTCTTGGGCAGCTGTATACTACCTGTGAAGGCAGATGCAGCAGAAGACACTTCTGGTTATTGAAGCCGTTTATTTGCCCAGGATGGCAAGTCTGAGAGCAGCGTAGGTTTTGTACAATTATGAAAATGAGAGCAGAAAGCCTGTGGTGGTGTCTCCCCAACCTCACAGAGGCTCCTGAGACTCTTTTGCTTGTTTTCAGTCAGTTTTGTCAAGCCCTTGGGCTCTTCTTCAACCAAGTGTTTGCCTGCCTCCAGTCATGAGATTCTGCTCCTAATCTCCGTTCAGTGCTGGGCTAGTTTGTGTCCTTGATTGGAATTTCCAGTATGGATACAACAGACCTTTTGTTGATGGTGGGGTTTTGCCTATATTGATCAGAAACATATTCAACATCCATGGTTTTGACCAACAGACATTTCAATAAACATGCAAGGAGAGACTTCTCTGCAGGAGAGAGCCTTTAGCTCAGCTCTGAAAAAACGATTGTGAACATGAAGCCAGTGATATGATAACTTCAGTTTTTCTCTGAGCTGCAGTTACCCTGCAGTACCAGGGCTCTTAGGTTATAGGTGGGTGTCATTTAGGGAAATAACTTTCCACATGATTTCTACTACAGTACCCTGGCATGGAGTGAAATGCTAGATTTCACCCTTGTTGCAGGCTGCTCTTCCAGTCAGGGACAATGTGCTCCCAGCAAGCTCCTTGCCCACTGTTCCAGAGTTCATTAGTTTACAAATCTCTGTCAACTTTTTATTTAAAAGTTCTTAAAAACCTGATGTGCCAGGCCACATGGTATTGATTTTAAGGTGCCTTTAGTGACATAAGCAATTGTGACAGAGTGGTGTTAGTATTGCCCCATGGAAAAGGAGTGGAGCTAACTGAGGCTGAGCACGTCTATGGAAGAGCTGAACTCATGGGATCCAAGCAAGATTGGACAAGAGGATTTATGAATGCATTGAGGTGGTGCGAACTAAAAAGAATAGACTTAATTTGGGGCAAATAAGACTATGCTGTCCCAATAGGGTGTTGCTTCCTGACTTGTGTCATAGAGAGGGACATGCACATATCTACGGTATCCTATGGTAAATGTGGCACATAGCAGGCTGTTTTGTAGACAACTGTAGCAAACTGCAGAAGACTGCAGGCCAACAAGTTTAAGTTCATAAAATTTCTTTCAAGATAATAGATTGGAGGAACTTGCCCATTGTGCTAAAATGCCCAGTTAATTTGAGAGCCAAACAGATGGGAAATTTTGAGAAGGTAGGAGAGAAAAGGAGATAACAGAAGCTGCAGTTACACACACAAGATCTGCTCTGAAATAACAGCTATATATGAAAATGATTTGCAGGATATTGCCCATATGCTTCCCAAACCTTCCTCCTGGCTGCAGTGTTTTTGATTACAACCCCAAATGCTGTCACATCTTCTATAGCATGGTAGCTGGAAGGGGATTTCAATGCGAAGCTGGGCAAGCAACAAGATTTGATTTCAATATTAAAAGCTGATGATCGTTCACAAAGGTGTGCAGCTGCACCAGGCCACCATGGCTGCAGATCTCTTCATGAGTACGCTGGAGAAACAGGTTGCCTGTCCATTTGTATCTAGGTGGCTCATATCAGCCTTGCCAGGGACATTGAACAATGCACACACCTGCTCTCCTAGTGATAGAAGAAACATCAAATACCCAACTTTTCAGCCCTGTGTTGGTGTCCCCATCCCAGCTGCATCTCTGCCCTATGGCTCAAGTGACTGCATACTCCCTACTCCATACTCATCAGCTACCTGGTTACAAGTTGCTAAGTTTTTGGGTGGTTGTTTAGATAAAGTTTGACTAACTGCTGTGATGGATGCTTTTGAGCATCTTGGCATAAAGGACGTACCCATCCACCCCACCCCTAATCCTTACCCCCCACCTCCTTATAGCCAATTTGTGGCACTTCAAGGACTTGATTGTTCTTCCTTCCTTAAAATCTTTTGGATCTCATGTTCTGTCCCCATGTTCAGTTGCAGGATTTTTTTCCTTCTGCATGTATGCATGCTTCCCACTTATGGAAGCAAAGGGAAATGGCTTCTTTTGTGCGAACCTCCTCCAACACTGTGAGTATACAAGAACATCAAAGCACCTTTAGAAGACACATGTTTTCTCACATGGAGGAAAACTAAGGCTGCAACAGACCCATCTTTTGCCCTCTGCTCTGTTGAAATCCCTGTGTAAGTCTTCATTCTTTTGTTCCTTATCTGTGAAAAGGAAGGCAATGTCATTAACCTCACTATTCTGGGTGGTTGGATAGTACAATATCAAATCAAATTCAGTGCAGAAAAAAACCTGGAGGTGCACACTGGGGAAAAAAATCAATGCTAACTGTACACTCAGCAATAGGTCACCAGTAACCTGCTAGCCTTTCAAGAGAAAGATGTTGGGGTTAAAATAGATATTTCTACCACAACATTGGTTTAATGATCAATAGCAGTCCTAAATGCAGGTGTAAGGTTAGGAATTATGAAAGAATAGACGACAGGTAAGAATAGCACTGTATAAATCCATGAGTCCCATCTTTTCAGCACTGTGTTTCTGACAGCCTTATGTTTGAATGGTACTGGAAAAGATCCAAAGGACATAACAAGGACAACCAAAATATGGAAGCGTCTCCAGCACAAGGAGTGATCAAGCAGCTTAGGACTTTTCAAGGTAGAAAAGCAATGGCTGGAGGACTGTGAAGTTAGTTCATGCTAGAGAGCACTCGTTCAGTGTTTCTTCCAGGAACTTAAGTACAAGAGTTCACTGAGGAAAAATTGTCACACAATTAAAGCAATTCAAGGAAACATGTCTTTATGAACCATATCATTCAGCCATGGAAACTCACTCTTGCAGTTTGTTGTAACCACTGAAAGTCTGCAAGCCTTCGAAAACATCCCCCCTCCCAAAAGAAAAAAAATAAAAAACCAAAAACCAAAAAAACCACCGGAAAAATTCACACACATAATGTGAAAAGCTCGAGTTCAAACAATGACAACACTTCTGACAACACTTCATGGTTTGATGGCTGGTGTCACCACCATAAGTTTGGTTTCTTTGGCCTATACAGCACTTACAGGCTTGTTGACATCAAAAAGGAGACACCTCTCTCAAAGATGGAAGAGGGTTCTTGCCCAAGAGATTGCTGGGCTGATTGACAGGACTTTAAACTAGATGTGAAGGGGATAATAATATCAGGCTTGTCTGTGTCAAGCTGTGGGGTATCATATCGGGGGTAGAGGGACAGGGTGCTAGTAGAGGCCTTCAGCCTGTAGTCCTGAGTCATGCTGGTGACATTGCTCTGCAGTCAAAGTCTCATGGAGATGAACCAGCAGCTCCTCAGGTAGTTGACTTCAACAGAGAAACATCTATGAGACACCTCAAGGGCTGCTCCCCTAAGAAGGCACAGCCAACAGCCCAGCTGAAGTGCCTCTGTACGCAGTATAGGCAACAAACAAGAGGACATGGAAGCTAGCTTCTAGAAAGCTATGACATGGTAGCCATCACTGAAACCTGGTGGGATGAATTCTGTGACTGGACTGTGGCTACTGAGGGCTACAAGCTGTTCAGAAGAAAAAAGTAAAGAAGGAGGGGTGGAGGTGTTGCTGTCTGTGTTAAGGGATGGATAAAGAGTGAGCAAATGTCCCTGAAGCCTTCCCTAGGGTCAGATAAAGAGAGTGAGAGCATGTGGGTGAGAAATTAAGGGGCAGGCCAATATGAAGGACACCATTGTGGGAGTTTATTACAGGCCACCTGATCAGGATTGGGGAGGTGGATGAGGTCCTTTACAGTCAGCTGAAAGTATCCTCACAATCACAGACCTTGGTTCTCATGGGGGACTTTAATCACCCTGATACCTGCTGGAAAGGCTACACACCCAGGCATGTACAGTCCAGGAAGTTCAATAAGACAGGGAATTGCTGGAGAGGGTACAGCAGAGAACCACAAAGATGATTAGGGGCCTGGAGCATGTCTCTTACAGGGAAAGCCTGAGATACTTGGGTCTTTATAATCTGGAGAAGACTGAGGGGGCATTTGATCAACGCGTATAAATACTTAAAGGCTGGGTGTCAAGAGGAAGGGGCTAGTCTTTTTTCATTGGTGCCCAGTGAAAGGACAGGAGGAAATGGGAACAAACTTCAACACAAGAAGTTCTATCTAAACATAAACATCTTTATTTTGAGGGTGGCAGAACTCTGGAACAGGCTGCCCAGAGAGGTGGTGGAGTTTCTGTCTCTGGAGATATTCAAAACCCGCCTGGACACATTCCTGTGCAACATGCTATAGGTGGGCCTGATTTGGAAGGGACGCTGGACTAGATGACTTCCTGAGGTCCCTTCCAACCCCATATCATTCTGTGACTCTGTGTCTGAGGTCTCCTGAGCTTCACGTACTTGTACAGGGAGGAAACATTATAGTTTGTACCTTCTAGTTTCATGTGAACTCTTTCTTTTATTCTTACTCAGGTTTGTAAGAGAGCTTTTTCTTCTCCCTGTCAGCATTATGGAGAGATAGCTAAGCTGGTCTTTTCCCTCTGGGAAGGTCTGTGTGAGGACTATCTTGCAGAGAATGACTGTGACCTTCTATTTGCAGGGTGGATGGCAATTCCTTTACTTTGTAAAGGACTTTCTCTCTTGAGACCTTGTCCTACAGTTCATAACATGTGAAATTGATCTTTTCTGAAGGAGTGTTTTTATTCCTATGGTTCTTGGATCTTTGAAAAGAAAGTTGAGAAGAGAAATACAAGAGATCACAAAACACTTACTACTCACAGTGTGATTCAGCAGGAAACAGAAGGGCAAGAAAAGAAAGCGAAATAGAGATCTCTCAAGAAGGGGCTGAGTAGTGAATATAGAAAAGAAACCTTAGGTCTTGCACGGAGGCCAGAATCACTCATTTATTGATCTTATTAACCTGAAACAGTAAAATGTGAAGTTGGAAGTAGCATATGCACAAAGATTCTCTGCAAGCATATCACATCAGCCCATCTAATGCAACTTGGCACAGAATGGAGACTCTTTCAGACTAAGAGAGTTACAGATCACTCATTGACACTAATAGCTGGTCACCACCAAGTAGATTATGCCTTTATTCCCTCTTCTCTCTCAGATTCATTAACAACAAAAGGAGTATTAGGGAAAATCTTCCTCCTTTATTAGATGCAGAGGGAAACATAGTCACAAAGGATGAGGAAAAGGCTGAGGTGCTCAATGCCTGCTTTGCCTCAGTCTTCAGCAGTTGAACTAGCTGTTCCCTGTACACCTGGCCTCAGCAGCTAGGACACAGGGAGGGGAAGCAGAATGAGGACATCACAATTAGAGAGGAAGTGATCAGTGACCTGCTGCACTGCCTGGATGCATACAAGTCTATAAGACTGAATGGGTTGCACCCCAGAGTGCTGAAAGAGTTGGCAGACATGCTCGCCAAGCCGCTTTCCATTATTTTCATGAAGTCATGGATAACTGGTAAAGTCCCAATGGACTAGAGGGTAGCAAATGTAACACCCATCTACAAGAAAGGCAAAAAGGACAATCTGGAAAACTATAGACCTGTCATTCTGACCTCGATACCAGGGAAGGTCATGGAGCAGATCATCTTGAGTGTCATCTCAAACCATGTAATGGCCTACCAGGGAATCAGGCCTAGTCAACATGGGTTTAGGAAAGGCAGGTCCTGCCTGACAAACCTGATCTCTTTCTATGACAAGATCACCTGTTTATTGGACAAGGGAAAGGCTGTGGATATTGTATACCTGGACTTTTGAAAAGCATTTGTCGCTGTCACCCACAGAATTCTCATGGAAAAGCTGGCTGCTCATGGGCTGGATGAGTGTACAATATGCTGGATCAAGCACTGGATGGATGGACGGTCCCAAAGAATGGTGCTCAGTGGAGTTAAATCCAGCTGTCAGCCGGTCACAAGTGGTGTTCCTCAGGCAGTATTGGGACCATTTCTGTGTAATGACTTTATTGATAATCTTGACAAGGATATAGAGTGTACCATCAG
>VXBJ01003732.1:204214-219172 GCA_013400055.1 Nycticryphes semicollaris | reverse complement strand
CACTAAGCTAGGTGGAAATGTTGTCCTGCAGGAGGGAGGGAAGCTCTGCAGAGGGACTTGTATAATGGATGGATGGGCCAATGTTAATAGGATGAGCTTCAACAAGGAAAAGAGCCAGATCCTGCACCTGGGCCACAACAACCCCATGCATCGCTACAGGCTGAGGAACAGGGGAAGTGTGGCTGTAGAGCTGCCTGGCAGTAAAGGACCTGGGGGTTCTGGTTGACAAGCAGCTGAATATGAGCCAGCAGGTTGCCTAGGAGGCCAAGAGAGCCAATGGCATCCTGGCTTGTATAAGAAATATACCAGCAGAAGTTCGGAGGTGATTGTCCCCCTGTACTCAGCGCTGGTGAGGACACACCTTGAGTATTGTGTCTAGTTCACAATAGAGATGTCGAGGTGCAGGAGCGAGTGCAGAGAATGGCAACAAAGCTGGTGAAAGGCCTGGAGAACAAATCTTATGAAGAGCAATTGAAGGAGCTGGGACTATTTACTTTGAGGAAGAGGAGGCTGAGGGGAGACCTCATTGCTCTCTACAACTACTTGAAAGGACATTGCAGAGAGGTTGGTGCTGGTCTCTTCTCACAGGGAATTAGTGATAGAACTAATAGTGATAGAGAGGGAATGGCTTCAAGCTGCAACAGGGTAGTTTTAGGCTGAACATTAGGAAAGAATTTTTCACAGAAAGAGTGGTCGGACATTGGAATAGGCTGCCCAGGGAGGTGGTTGAGTCATCATCCTTGAATGAGTTTAAGAGTCGTTTAGATGTGGGTTTGGGGAATATGGTGTTGGGGGGAACTTTGTAGAGTAGGGCTGATAGTTGGACTTGATGATCCCAAGGATCTTTTCCAAACTGAATGATTCTATGAGTTTAGTCAGATATTTCCTAGTCGCAATGTAGTATAGGTTTCTGGCTGCTTTTTAGCCTTCTCTGGATAGTAAAATGCTAGACTAGGACTCAAGAGAATATGAGAAGAGAAGATTTATATGTTGGGTTCTGCAGCTGAAAGCCAGGAGGTCAATCTGTTCCACATGACTGTGTCTTAGTTTCTCCAGCTGCTAAACAGAAAAGAATATGCGGTTTTAAAATTGCTTTGAGATCAATGAGAGCAAAGAAGTGCTACATAGTCACTGAGATAGCCCTCTGCACAGCTATGTTCCCTGTCACTATCTGCTCCTTAGTTTTCCTTTGTCATCCTTCTGGGAGAGGTGCCTGTCCTCACAGTTGTGTTGTCTCCCAAACCTGTGCAAGATTTCTGGTCTGCTTCAGTGCTGGGAATGATTTAAAGGAATCTGTGTTACTGTGCACGAAAATGAATTGGGAGCACTTGCATGAGCCACTCAGGAATGTTAGCTGTGATGTGTTATAGCCAGTCAGGACAGTGAGATCTTAAAATACTCCAGTGAAGTCTACTAGAAAACATTAATCTCAGCCTTTTTTCCCGTTTATGTGCGCCATTAGTTGTATGATAGATCTCTCAGCTGATGCTGGAACAGACTTCAGCTCTCACAGTGTTCACCCTTTACGCTCAACCAGGTGTGCTCAACCTGGGGACCTCTGGCTAAGTCTTTTTGAACTTGCATGTTCTCTATTTAAGGAAAAATTCATATTTGTTCTGCTTCCTATCTGTAAGCAGGCTCTGAGGAGGAACAATCAGGGAGCACCTTAGCGGTGCAGGAACCTTTGAGAAGACCCATCATACAAAGTAGCTAAGAGGAGGAGAGCTGACAAAACACAAATGTGAAATTCATTAATGCTTCTGAACACATCTGAGAAGCTGTGGAATCTCAGAGTTGAGTTCTGTCAAAGTGAGTGTGTTGGTGCCATGGTCCAACTGTAAGGTGCCAGAACTGTCTTTAACTGTTTTTGTGCAGAGAGCTAGCAGCAAAGCAGCATAGAACTTGGCCCAGGCTGCCACGTGAGCCTGGAGACACAGACTGCTTCTCCCTCCTCCAAGTCAGAGCACCAGGGAAGGCTGAGCTTCTTAGGTCTATTTCTCCCTCATTTGAAACTGCGAATGTCAGAGGGCAATGGTGGGTGACAGATAAGTCAGTGCCAGCATGTAGCTTCTTGGCTGTGAAAGGATGTTTCTTCCTAGAAGAGGGATGATGGCAAAACTCACCCACAACAGGCCTTTTTCTCTGCAAGAACTCCAAGGCCGGTCTTGTATAATTCTTTGAGGAGAGCTGATTCATTATATACCTGCAGCCTAGGCTCGAAGTAAATGTCCATGATAGGCAGATGGGATTCCTTACATAACTCATCTGGGTGCTTTCTCGGTAAAAAAAAAATTGGATTTCTCTATCATTTGTAGTCATCTACTGGAATCAGATACTGAATAAAAGTTGAAGTTTAATGATGACAACAGAAGACAGAGATTGATGTTTGAAATATTTTCCTGAAAATATCAGGGTCCACTTACTGTTCAACCCTGGGAGAAGTCTTGCATAACTTGTGCATGTTGATTGGCATGCATGTCATTTCTTCAGGTATGGTATGTTTAATGAGTGATTATTGTGTCTGTGGTATTTATATAGCTTCTTTTTCTAACATTGGCACTTCCTTAATTTTTTTTTTTTTCTACACAATCATCTTTGTAACTCTCTCTGTAATGGCTTCTATTATTTGGAGGGTAACAGAGTTGGGGGGGCTAAGCAGCTTAGCATTATTCTGTGCAACGTACAGCTTTCAAATATATTCTTCTGAAGCCATGTACAGACAACACACCCACCAAGCTGTCTCCATCTTCCTCTGCAAAAGAAAGAAATTCCTGCTGAGAAGTGATGAGAAGAGATCCTTGCAAAGAGACAGGCTGAGTAAAATGCAGCAGGACATGGGACTGTGCTCATTGCTCCTCATTAGTGGAGGAATCTGTACGGCATATCACAGCACATGCAGACTCATGTGACAGCTAGTGCACCTTCACACTATAATATAGTCAAGCTGGGAGGACACAAAAGCGAGAAATTCACTTTTATTCTCCTAATATTGTTTTCAGCAGGTTTTAACTTATGGAGTCACTCAGAATATACTGACAACTGCTTTCAAAGATGAGATTTTAAGTGAGATCAAATTGCTTTGTGCAGGAAGATTGTGTGGCTACATTTTCAAGTCAGAATGTTAAAAATCTGAAGCTGAAAATAATTTATTTCCAAGTTATCTATTTTAATATAAAGAAACAACAATAAAAACCCCACCCATAAACTAAATCAACTCTGGTCTCTCTTTTATACTGAAAGTAATAAATACTTGGTTTGAGCTAGTACTTTTTTTTCTGGGATTCAGCAGTGATTTATTCAGTTACAGGGAAGTGTAAAGCTGCTGTTATTTACAGGAAAGCAAACCAAATATTTGCTGTAGAATCATAGAGTTTTGTGCTCAGAAATAAGTCCAGTAAACACTGTAAAGCATTGATACACACACCAAAGCAAGAAAATAATAAAGGCTTAAAGGCTGTATGAAATAGCTACTAAAAAGCTTGTAAAGAGTTTTGCATAGTATAGGTTTGACTTTAGCAAATGCGTAAATAAAAATTTAGTAAGAAAACTGAGGAATGAGACATCTACATTTTGTCCGCTCTGTTACAATGGACCTTTATCAGAAGAATGTGTGTGTTTATCACAGATTCCAATTTCTAATTACTTTCTTGATACAAAGGATCAGGAACTCCATTCTTCAAAACAGTTGACATCTTTCCAGTGAAATCCATAGGGATTGTACCTTTGCAAGACATATAAGCCAATCATTAGGTTTACTAGGGTCTGCACAAGCTGTGTGTCATGGGCCAGTGAAATGAGAGAAAGGCAGGCTGAAGTGAACATCACAGAAATATATTTCTCTTAAAATCAGTAAGCTAGACAACAAATATGTCTATCTTACTGTCCCTGTACTGTGTGTGGAATTTCTTTACCTGAGCTGTTTACTCTGATCACTGGGAGAAACACAGGTTTTTGGCATTTCTATTGTTTGGTATTAACCTACAAATAGGCTCTTTAGTGCTATTTTCCAACAAAATACAGGTATGTCAGGATGTAAAGTTCCAAAAGTCTCGGGCTAATCAGAAAACTTGTCAAAATTAGGGTCTCCGTTACTTTTGGTTTGTTTTATTTTACTTGACTGTAGGTATCCTTTTTGTGAAAGAGAGTTTTGAAAGATCTCATCCCACTGAAGTCAGGGAATTAGTTGCCACTGACTTAAGTCTGACAGGTGAAGGATGCCCCCATGATCCAAAGGGCTTCAGCCTGGAAATTACTACTCAATCAGACTCCTGCCTGGAGAACTGCACTAATCAAAAATTACTTGGAGCTCTGTCTCACTAATGGTTCTCTGTGAGTACCAAGGCAGAAAGCACTACTGATTTTCACCATTAAAGCTTGCCTTAGATCATGAGGTGGCAGCTCTGTTGTCAGAGACCCAAGAAACATTGATGCCATACATATTTGTCTTCCTACAAATGGAAGAAACTACAGTGGAGTCATGTTTTACCATTTATAGGTGAATATCAAGAGTTCCAAAGCACACCAGAGTGGAAATGTGATGCATTTAAGTTACAGGGTTGAAGTCAAGGCTAGCGAGACATGGCTTGGACAGGAACAGAAGAGTAAGCACATTCTTAAGCAGAAAAAAGAACCTCAGCATCATGCCTCGTAAATAGCCTGCCAGCGCCTTTGTGTCTTCAAGTCTCAGGGACCATTAAATGGGAATCCAATCTCATATAATGAAAAATAAATAAATTAAAAGCAAACCATTATGGTATTTTCATGCTGTAACACAGTCTTTTCCTCCTTACTGTTTTTAATTTTAATTTGAAGCATGAAACTGAAATCTGTTTTCCAACACCCTCCTGCAAAAGAAAAAAAGAAAAAAAAATAAAAATAAGAATAAAAAAAGAAACAAAACACACAAAAGAATCCCAAACAAAACAAAACAAAAATTACTCTGTGTCCCAAAAAGCATGACACTTTGTTTTTTCCTAGGGCTACTGCCTAATTGCAGTGCCCTGGATTTTAACACCAAAATGTCCAGCAATGGTTGTTTTGATAATTTTTTGGATCAGGCTCCGAGATAAAGACTTTCAAGTTGTTTTCACTGCTGGAGCTCAACCATTATGCCTTCAGAAACTCCACTGTGCTATTTGCTCTGAGACTAGGATCCTTGATCTGACTGCACAGTTATGGTAACAAACAAATCAGTTGAGATCTGCTCCTGAGAAAAAAATGTAAACTGGGGAATTGGTGGGTCACCTGACAGATCCAGCAAAGGATTGGGGGAGGGAAGGAAAAAGTTCAAAGAAATAATTATTTAGAAGTTTTCTATCTCACTTCTCCCTGACATATATGTTTTGCCAAAGCCTATATTGAACTACTGTGTTGTGAATAAGACTTTTAAAAAGAAATGTTAAAAGAATTATTATTCTTATTGTTATTATTATTATTATCATCTTATTAAAATAAATATTTAAAAAGAAGAAATTTTCAAGGATATTTCCAAATCAGTAATAATTTCAAAAGGAAAAACTAAACTATTTTGTCACAGATTCTTAGACAGATTCAGAGCATGTAATCCGGTTCAGGGTAAGGATTTGTGACATGCTTGCTGATACTGTGAAGTCTACGGTTTTGTGGTTAAAAAAAGCCTTTTGCTTGGCCCAGCTGGAAACAGAAGCACCCTGATTTCTTGTCACTAACAATAGGAACATTTTATTTTTTTCACAGTGCTATGTCTGTTGAAGATACATGCACAGAGCTTTCAGTGTGCTTATTCTACATAGAATAGTTCTGTAACTTCTACAGAGAATTAAATTTAGACACATGCATCCTAATGTCTTATGAAACTTGTAGGCCAATGCTGGGATAATTTATTATTAGTTAGTAATTAACTTTGGGCACTTTCCTGCTAGAAGGGTTTAGAATCACACACTGGTTCAACTGCAGTCTCACTGCATCCCAAGTTGGGATGTGGCCAGCCATAGCAGCACATCTTTCAGTCCTCATTAATGCACAAAATCAGTAATAATTAAGCTCCTGTTAATACATATGTTCTCCTTAGGTATGATATATTAATGTTTTTGAGGGGTTGGTGTGTAGGTTTAGATCTTCTACATGAACACACAGCAAAGGTCCCCACTTCTGACACTGACAGTCACTCTATCAATTTTTAATTTTTTTTTTAATTACATTTTTGCCTTAATCTCAAATTCTGAAAATGAGCACTGGCAGACATAGCAGAGGATGTGAACAGTAGATCACCTCTTACCATTGCTTAAGTTTCAAAGTTGTTTGGTTTATTGGCATGGAACAGCTGGAAGGTAAAGTATTTAATAACTTTCCAGTGGACTATTATGACATTGAAACTGCTGCAAGAAAACAGGGATTAGAAATGAGACTGTAAAAACAGCATAGGTGCAGAAAATTGAGGAATTAATTTTGATTTGACTTAGCAGATATGGGTGTATCCCCTGAAGATGACAATAATTTTTAGCTGAGGTGTTTGAACTGGATTGGTTTAATTACAGGGTTTTCTACTAAGCAAACTTAATGGATTTAGGCCTAATATCTGCCTTAGGCCTTGGCCCTTGAGTTAATTCCTCCCTAATTCTTGGCTCTGCTTCAGCACTGACATCTAAGGGGAAATCTCTCAGTCGCAGAGGCACAGAGGAACAACAGTACTGGTATGACTTTCAATTTGCCTGTTTCCATACTGGTACTAAACTAGCCCCAATTAAAGTGATTAATTTTTTAACAAATTATTCAGTATGCTGAAAGGTTACCAAGTGTAGCTACTTATTAGTCACTTTTCAAATCAGTAACAAGCTATTTATGACACCTTCATGTGCAGGTACAAAGACTTCTGGAGGATTCCTCCAATTTAATTTCTCTAGCTTAAAGCCAAATGGAGAGAACAAAGGCAGAGCTTGCAGTCACTAATTAGGAGGATGAAGGAATGCAGGGGGGAGGCTGACAGGAGGTGACAGGCTCGTTGAAAAGAAAAAGCTACATTCTGAGAATGGGGAGATATTACAGACAATTCTTTGAGTCTTGCTGAAGTACAAAACTAATCCATGAGTATCTCACTACCTCTTTTTGTTAAAAACTGCTTTGTCCTTAACTATTTACTTAATGCACAAAAGCAGTTTATAATTTCACATCTGAAATAATACAAGTTCTTTTTTTCTTTGCCAAAGGACGTGCTTCACAAGAAGCTGTCAAAGGAACCAGGCTGGGAAACAGGTTTTCTTGGTCCCATGAGCATGCTGCCTGAGGTGGACATACCATACATGTCAAAGTTTCAACAAACCTTGCTGTCTGGGTGGCCTGAATGTCCTGGCCAAGTTCTCTAGAAGAGGGAGTTTTCACTAGAGCAAAGCTGGCAATGAGAGGGCTTTGCTTTATGGTGCAAAGGTGGGCAATTCTGTTGGTGCCCAGGGGCTCTTTAGCATCAAGGGCAGGAAGATGGCAGGTATTTCTGTGGTTTTGGCAAAACTTCTTGCCAGTGTGGTGCCACCTTTTCATGTAAAAAGCCCCGATAAAAAAAATAAATTCAAAAAGTGTATGTTTTAAACAATCCCTGCTCCCCTAAAAATATAGAAAAGGGAGAATTACTGGTCATTAACTATGGCATAAACTCATTGCTAGCCTTTCTACTGCCTTTTACTACTTTTCATTTACTCTGTGTTTACTTGGCCTTTTCATTCCTGCTTTCCATTCTTCTTTCTCTTTGCTTTTTCCTTGTTCCCCTCTGTTGGGATTTTTTTGTTTGTTTGTTTTTGTTTTGGCTTGGTTTGTTTTTTTGTTTGGTTTGGTTTGGTTGGTTGGTTTTTTTAAAATATTAAGTTGCTGGGATTTGTTTAGCTGTGATATTCACCAAAATAATTTTCTTGGCTGTAGACAAGGGAGCATTTTCCCCCTCTGGAGTCGCATTTCTTCACTTTAAAATGACCTGCAGTCACTTTGCAGCCGTGATGCAAATGCATATTCTTAAATTTTATTTTCCCCTTTTGTCTTTGCTGACTCAGACCTGTGGCAACTTTGGTGTCAACACCACACAAATTACTTGAAGCACCCAACTCCTGCTTAGGAGGCTGCAGCAGACGGTACCTGTGCCATTTGGTGACAATTATTGCATTCCTGAAAGTGTTGGCAGAACAGGATACATATTGACTACTTGGCAGCTGTTTTTTTCAGCCCATCTTGTGAAATGGAAATCAGAATGATAGTTTGTCAAGCTACAAAAAGCATGAGGATAGGTGTCCATCAAGCAACTGGGAGGTAGGTGACCCTGCATCTCCAGAGCTGGCTTGGATGGGCTCTGAGAGCCCCTCTTTGATCTGGTCACACTCCAACCTGGCGTGAGGTGCTCCGGTTGGTTATGTTCCCCATAAAGCATGGACTGTCAGTGTCAGAAGTGTGAGAGACCCTTGCTGTGTATCGTGCAGTCCATGGCACAGTGGGCTCCATACTCAACTGGGGCTTAGACTTTTCAGGTGTGACTTTATTAAAGTAATAGCCATGGAACTGTCTTGGTTGTTCTTGATAAATTCCTGTAACAATACTAATTTGTTCATGATCTTGGGGAGAAAGAAATGAACAGTTGAAGGAGTAAAACTCAAGCACTGCTCAAGTGCTGTTTTGTGGCACTCAACTTGAATGGAAGTCCTAGCTGAAGAGGAAGGCTCATTTATAAATCTGCCTCTTTGCCAGTTTCTAAAAATTTTTATTAACAGAACAACTGTTTCATTAGCACATTGATTAGCTGCACAATTTCTCTGCTATTGAAGATTTGTGAAGGATGAACTCTTAGCACAAAAGGAGCAATCATGGGGAAGCAACTGGTTGCAGCACCCATAACTGATTACAAAATGCTCTTATACCATCCTGTTGTGTTTAGTCATGTACAGAGATCCTGGTCCTCACTGTACAAGGGCTGAAGACAAGGCACATGGTACAAATAGCTGAGCAAAGAGGTCGAGAGCTCTATGAAGCACATCCGCTTCTGGGTATCATCAGGTTGAGGAGGTAAATGCAACAGGGAGAATAGAGGATGATGTGCACTGAAAGATCCTCATTGTGGGGGCCACAGAAGTGGATGGGAGATGGATTGGAAGAAGATAAAAAGGTTGGTTATGCTTGGGCTTTCTAAGAAGGCAGAATCCAACAGGTATTTTTGCCTTTGTATGAAAAGCATTCAGTTTCCAGCAAAGAAAGCTCTGCGTCCTTATTCCTGGGGCAATGCCAACTCTGACCACCATCAACTCCGACCATCCATGCTGGAAACACATATAATGCAAGACATACCTGAGCTAGTTTTTATTTTGTGTATTCAAGTGGCGACCATTGGTGAGCAGCAGGACAAGCTATACATACCCACTGAGAATAGTGTGTATAAGCCCGAGCTGGCACATCTCAGAGTGTTCAGCCTAGATGTCCATTCCCAAGCTGCTGACAGTATAGGCAAACTGGGGTCTGACACTATTTGTAGCTACTTTTCATCCTAGCTTATGCATTTCACAAATAACCCGGGTGTGCTGTGGATATTGAGAAGCTGACAATATGACAGAGATAATATTTGTCTTTACTTTTCTTATCTATCAGCTTAGAGTAGAAAGACTGTCCCAAAAGGTGTGATTTAGTGCTCAGTGAATACCGTGGGGGTTTTTTTGGTTCAATATGAAGGGGTTTTAGCAGCTTTTGAGTAATCAAAAGGGATGTTTTCAATTTTATTTTTTTACAAGAGCAACTAATACCTAATTTTCACATTATGAGGGCATTTCATTTTTGAAAGTCCTTTAAATTTTTCTCAGGAAAATCAACTTTGAAAAGTTATTAATTTCAAGTTCATTTAATCTTTATTTTCCAAAACTGAAATTAGATTAAAATTTTGTCCAGAGGCTATACTACGCTAATTTCAATTTTTCATAATAAAATAACATTCTCTAAAATGAATCTGCATGTTTCTGTCACAGAATGAAGGTCAGATCCTCCAACCACCCATGTCTGTGATGTCTTGACATCAGAGTTAATGTTCATCCTGTTCTGTACCTGCTACTTTCATTATCTATCCAATCTTTTTTTTTTTTAACCCAATAACTGACTTTTCTAGTGTGTGATTAATGACCTTAAACAGGTACAGCTATCAATTGGCATGTATGGGCTAGAGGTATTACATGAATTATGCAGACTGCTGAAGGAAGTTGGCATTTGAATACAATTCCCTTTATAAAAATTGATCTTTCGTTTTCTCCCCTAATCAGTCATTTGTACTCTACTTTTTTCTTTTTTTTTTTTCCCCTACTCTGATCCTTCTCTTCTAATTAACTGTTTCATCCTCCTCTGAGAGCTTTTGCAGCTTGGCTGTCATCAATAACTCCAAAACATAAATCTGTATTAAGAATATGATAATTGAGGGAGTTTGTTTCAATTAACGCTCACAAGGAATAGTACATTTTGTAGACCATATTTTTAGAAGATATCATAAATGCAGAAAAGTACCATTCCATGAAATTTTCATTGCCAAGTTACACAGTCCTTGGCTTTTGAGCTATGCAAGGTGAGTTGCATAAGTATATACTGTACTATACTATGTCCCAGAAAGCTTGCAGTCTTACAAAAGAAGAGGCAGTGGAGATGATGTGATTTTTCTACTTTTTTCTACTAGCTGTTTGTGTGAGAGCCAACTAGAAGTAGTTGGGCTTTTTTTTTAAGATGCTAATCCTAGTGCCCCAAATTAAACAAACTGTGCGCTGTGAGTAGAAGGACTGTCATTGTAGGGAGCAGGAGGAGCCTAATTCCTTCTCACTCATTTTGCCCTGGTGTAAGATGACCTCAAGGCAGTGACCAAGATATTCAGAAGACAGCTGGAAAGATTACAGATGTTGTTTAATGATGAAAGGAAAACATTTTGCAACAAAGAAGTATTTGATTCAATGAAGTTAATATTAGTGAAAAATCTTGGTTTTTTAGCAGCTGCTGTATTCTCTATGCCAAAGAAATACCAGGAAGTTTGTTTTCTGTGACGTGGTGGTATATGTGCACCATGTTTGTTTCAAAGCAGTCCAAAACAAATTACATATATGTGGCATATTTAAAACCAAAATGATTGTTATACTTGCAGTGTAGTTATGTTTTAGTTACAAGATAATTACCTAGTTATACTTTTTCATATTTGTAATTTATTGTTAATAATACAACAAAATGTTTTCCTGTGTGATTTATAACAATTGTAGAGTAAGCATACTTAGCTATTAGCAGTATGTTTCTTAGTTTGTCAAAAGGTTAATACATAAAATGTTGACATTACCTTCAGCATCATGCATGTCACCTTTATTTACATCACGAAAAGCAAAACTTTACACTAAATTACATATGTAGTTTCATAAATGTTACTGAAAAATATGGTCATGTATCTATTAATATCCATGGCTAATCTTTACTTTCAGCTGATATGAACTCTGGCATATCTCTAGTGACTGCCCTGGAGTGTGGGTGTAAGGTAATAAGCTCCTTTGTACTAAGTGATAATCACTATGAAGTCCTGCCCTAAATTGCCTTTCAGCACCAGCAGATTACAAAATGTTAAATAAATGCGTATAATGGGAGGAGAACTAGACCCTGGGGTTTAAATAAGACATGCTTAAAGCAAATGAATAGTTATGTTGTGTTTAAAGCAGATTAAAATACATTTTAATGGATTTCATTCTTCTTATAGCCTTCTCTGTGTAAAGTTGTACGTAATTTTAAGTAGGGTAAACACTGCAAGCCTATGGGCATACTGAAGTAACCTTGTGCTGTTAATGCTGTGCTGCCTTCTCTACTGGTGATTCCCCATTTTTTCCTTTAACAGAGTCTACTGTTCTTCCATCTGCTCCCATTTTAGCAGACACAGAAAGAGTTGAGGATCTGCCCTGGCGTTTTGTCTTTCTGTTCTCCAGCTCTAAAGAGGGAACACTGACCTCATGCCAATTTTTTGTGTGTGAATATAAACTTGTGGCTGTTTGTGAGTCTCTTATCTATTATGATAATGAAGGCTGTCGTAATTTCAGTTAGTGGAAGATGAGGGGTCATATCTTTAGGGAAGTGTCTTGCATCACAGGGGAGCTCTGATTAGAAGTTTTGGATGAAGGAATGCATTTCACCATAATGGTATTCTGACCCTGCTAATATTACTGATGTATGTTATTTAATATCGCTACACAAGATAATTGGATATAATTAAAGTGGGTAGACTTAAATAAGTCAAGATACTCATTTTGAAGGACAAATCTAGCTAAGTAATCATTGCAGTTTAGTGCTCTTAGAAATGAAATGGAAATGTGGTGCTATAAAACTTACGCTTCTGGTTTTTGCCCTAAACTCAGTAGAAGAGAAAAACTGTAGGCAGAACTGAATTGGTTTATCAGATTTGGGAGAAATTGTGCTAAGAAAAATTGTAAAATGAAATCCGGTGTCTCTGTTCAGATTTTTTCATTAGTCCTGCTTGTCCCAGATATTTACATTAACCTTAGAAGATGTGTTATGAAAAGGAATTGTGCAAGCCTAGACAACGTATTTTATTGTGGTTCAATTTCAGAATGGTTGCTGGAGCTTTTTTTTTCTTTTTTTGAGACTGTATGGGAGTGAAATGGTTTTGTTCGCACTAGATTCAGGAAGTAAGTGGCTATAGAGTGTGACTGAGTTCTAAGTGTCTTTTTTTTTTTTTTTTTTGTGATTGAAGACCTCAGGTTTTTATACTTGCTTGTCATTTTTGGAAAACTTTCTCCTCTCTGAAGTTTGAGGGGCACACCAGTGTTACCCTGTGTGGGTTTTCCACAGACAGCCATTTCCCTTGCTCCTCAGACCTGCTATCTCTATTCCTGGCTCAGCTTCATCTAGTTTGCATCCTTATTGTAGCGATGTACTTCTTTCCTGCTTAATATATACGTCAAATACAAATTACAGCACTTCAACAAGGTCTGACTTTGTAGAGAAATTGGGATGTCTGCATTTGAGCATGGAATGGGCAAATGTATTTTACGTGCATATGTAAGAGATGGGAAAAGAACAGCAGCTCATTAATGAAATGATTCTTCAAGTTTTTTGTAACCTTTCAAGTCCAGATTTTCAAATTTTTTTTAGGTGGTTGAAATTTAGTGGCCTAATTTAAAGAGGCTATATACTTACTCTGTCCTTTAGCATTCAACTCCATTACAATAACTCTGTTTGGAGGGCAAGAAGGGAAACAGCTGAAATCACAAATCAGTGCTGAACTGCCAGACCATTTACTATAGTTAACTTTTAACAATTACACATTAGGCCATTTGGAGAGGCAGGATGCTCTTGGTTCTCATGAAAACAACGGTGCTTAACTTGTGTTTGCTTGGGAATAATTATGGTTTCAAAGCTCCCTTCACAGTGCTTGATGGTTGTCAGTTGCTGGTATTTGTCGGTAAGTCACTTCTTTTTGAAAATCACACCATTAATTTCCAAAGGATTCTTCATTGACGTGGCATAAATGTGATTAAATATACTATAGTTAAGTTACAGAATCCTTGAGCTTTTAATCTCGATAAACCTGAAAAGTTAAACACCTCATATTGCTTTCAGAGCTTTATTCCATCCAGAAGAAACCATCTGCTCTCCACCAAAAATCACTCACTTTCCTTGATCTCTTCAAATTAATCCTACTGTGATTAACTTCAATCCAATTAAAAAGAACATGTAAGCAGCTGCACAGGTCTGATTACATGTGGACGTGATAGTAGGGCTCCTCATAGGGGAACCAGATTAAGGGCCGATATGTTAGGCTAGACAAGGCTGGTAGCAATACTTCAAACTGGTATCCTGGCACGACATGCAGTATATAATAGTAGTATACTTGCTAGCTATAAAGCTCCTTGCCATCAAGGAACTCAGAGGTTTTCATGTGTGTATATATATCACTACACATCCCTCTAAAGATGCTATGAGATTGAGCATTTACGTCTATAGAAAAATGTTGAAATATGGCTTTATTTAGTGTAGAGGGATAAAGCATGCCACAGGGGACAGGCATTCCCCCGCTGCATTTTCATGAGCCTTTGGCAAATTGTGTCTTCCTTGTTTATTCTCAGTGAAACTGCCAAAACCAGTGGGATTTGGGAGCCTAAGAGTTGCTGGAGAATTTTTCAAAAACCTGTAGTGAAGGGATAGACTTTTAAGCACTAATTCAGAGAAACCATCCTGCACCACAGCCTCTGGGCTCTTGCTTTTCGTGATTTGCCTCTTGGTCTTGCTCCAGGAAACACGAGGCACAGAGTTTGCCATGGAAATTTGTCTGTCTGAGCCTGTGTGTTCTTCTACAAGGCGTCTCATGGGCCTTGCATTGCAAAGGCGTATTCCACATCAAGGGGGAATTACCATCAGCTTGTGCCTATAATTTAATGAGAAGCACTTCAAAAACGTTTATCGTTATGAATCATATTGCCATGAATAGTCCTGCAGTTGGTGGTGGGCCAAGCTTGGAAATGGCTCAGTGCCCGATGCATCTGCTTTCAGATACCTAAGTGGGGAGTTTGGTAGCTGGGGTTTGATTATTCCCAGGTGGGACTGCTGGAGACTATCTGGCATTGCAAAAAAAAAACAAAAACAAAAACAAAAACAAAAACAAAAACAAAAACAAAAACCAAAAAACAAGAGCAGACCCAATTTGGGATTTTTTTTTTTTTTTAACACATGTGAAGAAAAGAGAGGAAATGCCATTCTCAATTTGATCTTTGAGACATCTTTGAAGGACCTGACCATGGTGTGACCAAACAGAAAGTTACACCAGAAACGTGTTTACAAGACAATAGGAAGAGCAGGGCACTTTTGAGTAATGAATCCAGCATTACAAATTAAGGCTGAAAGCTTTTATGATTGAATTGGTAACATTACAACCTTGGCATTGGCTGCTTTTCTGTGATTGGAATAGGGCTTTTTTATTAAGGCTGTTTATATATATATCTA
>VXBJ01003732.1:181220-204028 GCA_013400055.1 Nycticryphes semicollaris | reverse complement strand
TCCTCTTCTCTTTCCTTCCTTCCTTCCTTCCTTCCTTCCTTTCTCTCCCTCCCTCCCTCTCTCCCTCCCTCTCTCTCTTTTTAACTAAAAAAAGGTGAAGATCATTACCACACTAATTTATGTAAATACAGCCCTAATTCAGACTGAAGTTCCAGCAGTCACATAAAAATGATTCAGTGTATCTTTGCTTCTGGAATGGAAAAAATTCTCTTCCCAGTAAGGTTACCTCTAAAGGACTGGAAACGTTGCAGATTTTTCAGCAGAGCTGCAGTGAATATTATGATGATGAATCAGTGACTGCAGGAGCATCTAATTCAATTAAAGCCCTGCATCAAAGAACTGTGGCTGTCGACATTAGCAACCAGGTAAGGGTCATGTTCACCTGAGTATTTAAGGTGATTTCACATATTTTGAGAAGGGGGGCAGGGTGTGTGTGTGTGTGCGCGCCAATATCCATCTACTATTGATGTGATATTACATCAGGTAGAAAATACAGAGCTAGCTAATTGTTCTCTGATTGAATCTGATGATTGGTAAAAAAGCCAGAATGCGCTATTTATTAGTCTAGCATATTTTTGTCTATTCCTCTATGCATTTATGTATTTTTCTTACATGTGTCATGACTTTTGCACTCTGGGTCACTTCTGTGTATAAATAGATTGTAAACAGGATACACATAAATGAAAAAATGAAAAATGTAAAGCATTGGTTGTAGGCTAATACACCCAATAAAATGAATCATCTAGTAGGCTAAACATTAAGACACTCAATACCNGGCTGTTTATATATATATCTATAGCTTGTCATTAGTGGTTAGACACTGATTTGTAGCAGCACAACATTATTCTGCTGAATGGCTAAATGTCTCTGTAGCTCCTATTCTTTTTCAANAGCAGAGCTGCAGTGAATATTATGATGATGAATCAGTGACTGCAGGAGCATCTAATTCAATTAAAGCCCTGCATCAAAGAACTGTGGCTGTCGACATTAGCAACCAGGTAAGGGTCACGTTCACCTGAGTATTTAAGGTGATTTCACATATTTTGAGAAGGGGGGCAGGGTGTGTGTGTGTGTGCGCGCCAATATCCATCTACTATTGATGTGATATTACATCAGGTAGAAAATACAGAGCTAGCTAATTGTTCTCTGATTGAATCTGATGATTGGTAAAAAAGCCAGAATGCGCTATTTATTAGTCTAGCATATTTTTGTCTATTCCACTATGCATTTATGTATTTTTCTTACATGTGTCATGACTTTTGCACTCTGGGTCACTTCTGTGTATAAATAGATTGTAAACAGGATACACATAAATGAAAAAATGAAAAATGTAAAGCATTGGTTGTAGGCTAATACACCCAATAAAATGAATCATCTAGTAGGCTAAACATTAAGACACTCAATACCTCAATGGAACATTGAAACAGTCTTTACTGGCTAGGCCAGTAGGCAGGTACATCTTCTTCCATTACTCCTTGGATCAGGGCTGATCCTTACGTTGCAGCTTCCATCTCCTGAGTCTTCCCACCTTACCACCACCACCACCTTGCCCCGTTAGTATTCTACATGTTCACTTTCTGCACTGCATACTGTCCCTAACTCAAAAATTACATTCTTTGTTTTTACTTTTCTGACCTTGTGTGGCTTTAGGTTCTCATGGACTTTCTCATGCTAATCTTTTCCAGTAAAACGTACCTGAAGTAAAACAAGTGCAGGTGCTGGAATACAACCCTGCCATTAATATTTTTCCACCTCTTCCAGCTTTCCTTGAGCACTGACTGCATATTGAATCAAATGAATTCTGGGTGCTCATAGGAGAAAGAAATGGATAATGGCCCCTCAGTCCCCTCTGCCTCGGAGTTGGCAAGTACTCTGAACACTAGGTTGTGAAAGCAAAGAGAGCTCTGCCTCTCTGTTTCTAGTGTAATTGTGCTGCCTTATACATACTGTTAGTCTAGAGATGTCTCTGTTATCAGAATAAGGAATAATGATGTTTCTCTGTGGAAATCAGGCTTTCTCTCCACCGTCAGTGTCTTTATAGGGATATATTTCAGCACGGGGAGGCTCATTTATAGAGGCTTAAATAGCCAGATTTCCTAAAGTAGTGAGTAATAATATCAGCTGAGATCCCTTAAGTAAAGATGATAAAGACACTGGAGGGAATGCAGTATTTCTGGGTTGGTTTTGGAGTTGGGTTTTACGTATTGTAGGGTTTTCGGTTTTTTTATTACCTTCAGATGGTTTAATTGGGAGATACTGGTTGCTTTATCACTTGTAATAGGACTTACCTTGCTTCTCAGCGTTAATTTAAGATGTTTAAAATACCCTGGTTATAGATAGCAGCTTTTGCAGTATCTGGCTTCAGAAGTCATTAGATGAGTTTCCATGAATGTGGACTGTGTTTAGACAGTGCACTGACATTATATAGCTGGGGCTTTGTAATACATATATGGAGAATGCTGAAAAGTGCATATCATATCTAATGTAATATTTTAGTAGAAATTTTTTTCCAAGAAGGTGCAGCTCATAATATAAGGCACCTCAGTGTCATTCAGAATCACCTGAATAGCAGGCTTGGAGACCTTAAACCCTGACTGCTGTTAGCTCTTTTTAAGAACAATCTGGATAAGTGTCTATCCTGCATGATTAGTCTATTTGATGCTGCCGTGGGTAGGTGAATTGAATAGATATTCTCTTGAGGTCCCACCCACCTCTATTTTCTAAGAGTTTCTAGAGTTAATAGCATTTGAAATTATGGAAAAAACAGAGCTAGTAGTAAGTTATTTCTATGAGAAATTAATAATCTGTGACTTTAAGTAGCAAGACTTGCAATGCCAAGACGCACAGCGTGGTCTGACTCTCTTGTTCCACACATGGGAATAAAGCAGTGGTAATGCCACAGAAGGCTAGAAAGTTACAGTGACTTAAAACTACTATTGAAAATAATGCCTACATAGATCAGTGTTTTCCCCTGCACAGATAATAATGTGAACAACGAAACAACTATCTTTAACCTTGCACACGATCTTTGCCAAGTAGGTTCAAGAAAAGCTTTGCTGGTTTTGAGAGCTATGGAAGGATATTTTGCAAGTATTTGTATGAAATTCCTCCAGCATCTATCTAACAGAACTGGTTTTAATATCTGAGTTATTAGGAGGTTATCAACAAGAAGGTCATTCCCAGTGGTGTTCTTTTCAGGAGCTGAATGATCCCAAGCAAGGGCGGATAAAATGAAACTAAAGTGTGTGCTTGTTAGCTAAGGAAAACACTCTTTTCTGATGCTGTCAATCACATGCACAGAAAGAGCAATTCAATCATAGTGAAGGCATTGGACGTTCATCTCAGCTTGATTTTTCAATTTTATAAACAGTAGGATTCTCAGGAAGAAACAATAAGGAAAAACAGGGCTATAGAATCAGCATACAGGGTCAATTTTTAATTCCTATGCCATTTAAATCCAAATTACAGTCTTTCACTCAGTCCATAGAGCCTAAATGCTCACTGTTTTCCAAGTTAGGCATCTGTGACAGTGGACTCCATGAGAGTTCTGCTTCAAATTTAATTGATAAATTCACACCTTGCTTTTCTCTCCCTGTCCGCACCCCCTCCTCCCCGCCCCTCCCCCCCCACACACACACTTTCTGTTATGGCAAATGTAATCCCATGTAGCTATTTGTGTTAAAACCAGCACAGACTGTGTAATAACCTTTGTGGTTAGCAGGATAAAAGGACATGTCTTTAGTAAACTCAGCCCTGGATTCCCATCCTGCTGGACCTCACGTATCAACATTACAGTAGTACAGCCTTGGAGTCTTGCCCTACTCCTGCAGGAGCTATGTAGCAACATTTTAAAAAGTTCTTACAAAAAATTACTTTTCCTATACTTAAGAAACACTGCCTTATATATCAAATGTTGAAACCTATATATTTATTCCAGTTAACCTCCAACTAAAACAATTTATTCAAAATTAAAAAAAAAAAAAAAGAAATTAAAAGATTTACTTGACCAAAATCCTTGAGTTCAGTACTTCTGGGAGAAAGGACATAATATTTTGTCTAAATTAGTTAAGGACAAATCCAACTAATTAAGATTCTTCAAGATCCCCTTGCTTGGTGTTTTCTTTGGATGTACAGGATGAACCGTTTGATGGTAAGACACATGGGCATGGGGACTCGGGTGGAATTTTAACTGTTTATGCCTAAAGTCAGACAGGCAAACTCCCACAGTTTTAAAATCTTATCCTGTGGCATTCCCTGTATTAAAAAAAATTTTTTTTTAAAGAACTAGATTAAAATCCCCTTGGAAATTTTGAAGTATGAATAGAAGTCCTCTATTCTTCATGCTAGTTCTGGCAGTTCCATGTAAATGGCTGTGTGCAACCACCACTGTTGCCAGCGCATAGTCAGTATACAGGACCTACTGTAGTTACTGTGGAGCACCCTCTCCTGGCTCTCTGCACGTAAGTCATTTCATGAACTGAGTGCGCTGGGATAAACTGCAGTGCCCAGTTGAGTTTAAGAGGAAGCCTTTTCAGATGGTATGAGTTGCTGCTGTCCTTTAAACCTACCTGATGTTTTTAACAGCCTAGCTGTTTTACAACTGAGAAATCCTTCCAGTGACAAAATTCCTCGGTAAGCATTTTTTTCTTTCCTGTAAAGCTGCTGCTGCTTCTAATTGATCCCAGAAAACCACTAGAGAATACAATGCATCTGGGTGTAATCTGATAAAAGGATTATGCCCATTTGGTAAAAGGTTGTTTATTGGGTGACTGAGCCTATGTTCATATCTCTCAATGGATCTTATCCTGCTGGTAATGACTCATAAGGGCTAAATCTGAGTCGAGGGATGAATTGGTGTGTCATAAAGCAAGTTTATTTACAGGGATTATGGCAATAAGCAGCAGCTACAATGAAAATAGGAGGTGAAATTGGGGGGATTACCCCTCAGTTAAGAGTTACAATGTGAGAAACCATTATTTGATTTTTAGATCTCATAGTAAATAAAGTTGGTACATGTGGAAGTTTTCTTGCACTATATGACTGTCTGCTTGCAATGACTAATGAAGTCCAAACTGCTGTGCACAAGTCATAACAGAAAAGGCAAAAATCTTCACTCTTTATTGCTCTCCTGTTATTCCACAGTCATGCAGCCAGGCATCGTTATTGCTAAATTTAACAATTCCCAGGCAGTCTGGATTCATTCAGTAGTTTGAGGTATCTAATGAAGGAAATTGCATTAGCTCTTGACCTGTTGTAGTTTGTAGTTTGTCTTTGTAGGAGTTAGACATTCCTAGAGGGCCAAGTTCATGCTTTAGAGTGATCTCCCTCTGCTGAGTACAGCAGGACCCCAGAGAGATAGGCAGTTCAGTATACTTTTGGGAGCTAGGACATAATATTTTTTTTCTAAATAAGCTGAGCATAAATCCAACTAATTCAGATTCTGCAAGATCCTCTTGCTCAGTGTTTTCTGTGAGCTGACTGGAGACCTTTGTATTCTTTGCTTTGGACACATGGTCATGGGGAATGAGTGGAATTTTAACCTTTACGGAACTTTAACTACTGGCAGACAGACTCCCATATTTTTAAAATCTTACCCCGTGGAGTTCCCTGTATTCAAAAATGTTTTTTAAAGATTAAGATCCCCTTGGAAATTGGCTCTGGCAGTTCTATGTAAGTGGAATTCTTAATTTTGGTCCCTGATGGATAGATGGAGAGCTCTGATGTTCTATCTGCCCATGTCTGTGATGTTTTCAGAGAGTTATATGCTCTTGGTACATACTGTACCTTGAGACAATCACCAGTACACAGCATATAACGTTGAAGAACCACGGTTCTTCTAAAGGTGCTAATAAGATCTTCAAAACAGCATAATAGACAGTTACCTGAGTGCTGACAATTTTAATTATGCAATTTAAGTGCTTCCAGGTTGCCTTAAAGTTGTGACATTACCTGAAGTCTCCCAGTTATTTGTTGTAATTGTCATGTTAATTAAAATTAAAACTTTATTTATCATGAAGTTTCTAATATCGGTCCCTCCCATCTTACTCTCAGGAACTGTTCTTGCTCAACTTGAGGCGTTCTTAGAGGAAAGGGGCATTTCTGAGCACTGGGATCATAGTCACAGAGCGTGCACCAAACAGTAGGAAGCTAATTTGCAGTAGCCAAGGACTACACTACATCACCTTTTCATTGCACTGTGTTCTGTGGTTTTGTATTCCTATACAGCAAGTATAACCTGGCTTTTATGGAAGAAAGCTATCATCCTCTTCTAGATGCTATCGTGGGACTGTTTGGTGTAAGTAAGGATATCCTATTCAGCTCTTTGCTTTCAGCCTTCTAGCCA
Organism: Nycticryphes semicollaris; assembly: GCA_013400055.1. Taxonomy (NCBI): domain Eukaryota; kingdom Metazoa; phylum Chordata; class Aves; order Charadriiformes; family Rostratulidae; genus Nycticryphes; species Nycticryphes semicollaris. The sequence goes on along the minus strand of VXBJ01003732.1, from coordinate 197,685 downwards.
GCTTTCATTTTGGATTACCCTCAATTAGAAGGTACTTTTAATTTTTCTGCTGCTTAATTGAAGAATGGGTATAAAGAAACAGGTAGAAACAAAGGGAATACAGAGGTATTTTCAGGTCATTATGAAATCAGAGCAGTGGTGTTACTGAGTTTGAGTGGATGTGAGCAGGGGCTGTTTCAATTTGTGTGTGACTTTGATACAAACAAAGAGACCAAAATCTTACGGCTTTTAAGTCAAGAGGCTCAAAAAATAAATTGACTGCAGCTGAGATCTGAAGCAAAATACTTTGTTTATTTCCTTTGTGTGTGTGTAAGCACACCTTTTAAATTGCCAGAGAAACTCCCTAATTTACAATAATGAGATTAACCAAAAGAAAGAACAGCACAAGAAGAGACATCTTATCACAAAGTATTCATATTTTACTTCTTTCATGCTGAAAACAATCATCCTGGCTTTCTTTTTGCTAATTCCTAAATCAATCAGCCAGATTTTAATCAGGAATAAATGCAAGTAGTTCCACTGATTGCAGAGGACTGCATTCAGCAAACTATCCCTGTTTCATTCCAGCTTGAGTAAGCAAAGAATTCATAACATGGGGCCTCACTGTAGATGTGGCATTGCTAGTCAATGTTTGTTGCTATTGATTATAATTTTTGTCAGGTAATAGAAGCAAGGGAAGGCTTAATAGGCATGGAACAAAGGTGGCTAGATAGGAGGCTCTCGGAGTGAAGGTCAGGTTGTGAGTGGGTTGCTTGACCAGCTGCAGGGATGGTGTTGATGATGTTTTTTGTCTGGCCTGCAGGCTTCCTGGCCAGGGCTGCTGGTGGACACATAAGATATTCAGCACAACATCTACTGCTGTCATGCCAGGCCCGTGTTGCGATACGTCTTCAGACCCTTTCTAGCACTAGCCTGAGTCAGCAGTGATGCAGGTTTTTTGTCCACACTTTCAAACAAGCATAGGAGCTTTGTTTTGTTACTTGTACCAGATCTACTCCCCTGGATCTTTCCCACCCCTATTATCTGGGCTGGCTAGATTAATACTACCAAATAGGCCTGCATGGGATGGAGCCTTATTTTTCTTTTTTTTTTTTTTTTTTTTTCACTGTAGGCCTAACACATTGCTCCAGTACCTTCCATCTGCAGAAAGCAGTTGCAGAGTAAGAAGAGCACATTAGACATTCCGATACACCTATAACCATTTGCAAGATCATACTGTGGAGCAAGGCTTTCCCAGCTTCCTTAACATCCACAAGCCAGACCCTCGCCTGGAGTAACTTGGCAGTACTCCACAGAGTCAACAGAGCGCAGCCAAACTGCAGCAGCTGAGAGCTGGGCCCTGCATCTTGAAGTAAGTGAATTTGCTCGGCTAATTGCATACAAGTGCTCCCTCTGAGCACCTGTAAATTGTTGAGTTTAATAGGGTGGCAGCTGTTGCCGGCTGCCTGGGTTCTTGCTGCCTTGGAAGTTGTTAGGAGATGAGAGCAGCAACTTGCAGCATGATTATCTTTTTCTCCATTTCCCCTCAATTTCATTGTCATCATCTTCTCTCTTAAGAGCGCTTAAAAGCATTTGTTGCTCCTTATAACACCCACAGGAGCTGTTGTGAAGTGCACTTTTTGTGCTTAAGGTTTCAAAGTCTAAAATCTCTGACCTTAAGAGGTTTGGAGAGTGGCTTAGTTTGACGTCTGCTGCCATACAGACACCTGCAAAACATTGAACTTAAGCTGGCACAGCTGGAGGGAGGGATGGCTCATAACAATGGGTGGTTATATCACTGCATTTCAGTGCCCTCCTCTTGTAGGAATTAGTTTCTTGCTGACTGAGCAGGAAGTAGGAGACTGAGCATTTGGGTGGATCTTGCCTTTGAATTTGAGATCTTGATGCCCAGAGTGGTGTGGTTGCTTTTACAAACTGTAGTAGAAGGAACTAGTAATGAATGAGAGTTTTTTGTTTTTTTTTTTTAGTTGCATAAGATGTTAAAATCAGGGGCAAAATCAGAGCTTTCTGTGTGAGTTGCTTTAAATTACCTGTCTGTGCAATAGAAGTAATTAAGCATGTCTGGCCATGGGATTTGCCTGGCTGGAGTAACCTTCCATGTGCAGATAGCAGAGGGAGGTGGATCTCTTAATGCAAGCACCTTGAAGTGCACTGGGGGGAATCTTCCCTGTGATGCATTATAGACAGCCAGAAAGGACTACGGCAGGACAAGTCTGAAGCCTAGCTGGACTTATCATGACCCCATCACCACTCTTAAAGTAGATAAGGAATGTTGGCTCTGCAATTATAATGGTTGAGTGCAGGCAACTCAACTACTTAACTAGAGAGTTAGGATGCTATGAACTTTCTAGTCTTTCTGGTTTTGCAGGATAGAATCCTGTGTATGTGCATAGATCCCTCTGGCAATCATTGCCTTTGCATGGAGCTGTGTGCTGCTGTGTCTTTTCTGTCATAGGTTGTAAGGCATGTGTTGGAGATCCCCTGGTATAGGAGCATTGCTTGTAGAGTGTTACTTTAGAAAAAATAATTTTGTGTTAATGCGCTCCTGGTAACAGAGGAACTCGTGACCCTGAGCAGTCAGAACAATCCTTAGCCAGGGAGGATTTTCTTCTCCCAGGAATAACCAAGGCAGAGCAGGAACATACTCTGCCTGGTGTTAAAGCAATGCCATGGTATGGCAAAGTCATTGGGAAGGGAGAGGAGGGGGAAGGCCACATGCAAGGACTTGACTTAGTAATGCAATAGATAAGATGCTCCTCTGGCAGGGGGTGGTGAAGCCTGCTTGCCAGGCCCAAATTCCCAGCACTGTCAGCATTTCAAATTCAGCAGCTGAAACAAAGAAAGTACAATAGATCTCATGTACTGGTCTGACACCAAAACAAGATGGCAATCAAAGGAAATACCCAGGCTGGTGAGCTTTTGAAAACATCACCAATGGTTTTGGAATTGGATTTCATTTTCTTGACTCCTTTGTTTATTCTTGTACTTGCCAAGGGTCCCCTTTTCTCCTGACTGCAGATTTTCTTTCATTGGTTTCAAAGAGGGAGTAAGTTTAACCGGTATGTTAATAAAAGGACAAGGCCTGTCATGATTAATAGCGACATGAAATCATGTGTGAAGAGATTCAGTTATAGCTGTCCTCAAGAGAGAAACGTTTCCCAAATATCTTAACAGAAAGAAGGAGAAAGGGACAATTTGTCTTCCTCCCCAGCTACTGTTTGGATCAGCTGAACTGCGCTTGGTTATTCACAGAAATCTGTGCAGCCCAGGTTAGGAGCGCATCAGATGTAAACCCACTAGCCCACCAGCTAAGGTCCCCTGGAAACAAGCTCTTAGTTGGTGTGGATCCAAGAAAGCAAACTTGTCTCCACTGCAAATCTGGCCCCATTGCTGTCCTTCACTTTTTGACTTCAAATCTGGAGGTGGCTTTGACATCCAGAGGGGCACCACTTAAACCAGACCCAGGAGATGAGAGACACTTTGCACACAAGCAAACAGCACCTGGTAAGGGATACTTGCTGCCTGCAGAGAGAGTTTTGGGGGAAATTGGCAGTGAAACAGTTAAAAAAAAAAAAAAAAAGATTGTGAAACCATTAGAAAAGGTTTGGCTTCTGGCTTCTGTTAAAATTTTCAGTGGTGCTCCACTGGGGCTCTTCTAGCCCAGGGGCTGTTTGCTGTTTGAGATCATTAATAGCCAGCTCAATTTTCTCCAGTGTGATTGGCTGAGCAAATATATTCCTATTAATTTGACTGAGCTTGGAGACAGAGAGGAAATATTAAAACCTCTTCAAATTCCTGGTACCTTCTGGGATCGCAGGCAAATTCAGACTTGGGGGTGCATTCTCTAAGTGGTTCACAGGGGTTTACCTGCACGTTAATGGGCTGTGTTCAGGTAAAAAGTTGCAGAATGGTTTCAGCATAAACCCTGTGGTGTCTGGTCTGTTTTGACAGGGAGTGATGCTATCTCCAGGAGTAATCCAGCCTTTTATTTGGGCTTCCAGACAGTTTGCTGATATTCTACGCAATTTTTACAGTGTAAATAAAATTGGTTTGGAAGTTTATAGCTCAGATCAGCAATTGATGTGAGCTATATAGCCCAAATAATAGTAGTGAGATCTATTGAAATGCTACTGGGGTATAACCCATAAGTAGCTGCCCGAGTCTGCTTCCATCTCCTGTGCTTTGTTGAGTGGTTAGGAGCACTTGTCCATTGACTAAGCTCTTTCCTTCACTTGAAATGATTTAAACACACCCTACAAAAAAGGCACATGATGTAGGAAAGTCAAAAATTACTGTTCTGTTTCCTATTCAGGAACCATTATGAGATTTGTCACTTGGGTCTTGCTGCTCCTTGTAGCAAAGTGAGACTTTTAAATTGTTGAATGAAAAATAGTATTTCCCCACTTCATCTGTCTCTGGGTTTAGCCTGGAATTCTGTCCTAGTTGAACTTCACAGTGAGCCCCTGTTTGTTTCCACAAAGCAAAGAAGTGCATTCAGGTGCAGACACATAAACAGCCAAAAGGGGGGGAATACGGGGAGGCATGTGGTGCAGCAGCCTCAATGCATGGGCTGGCTCACTATTGACAAGGGTATCCTGAAATGATGTGTGTGCAAGAAACCAGTGCATCAGCAGAGAAAGCAGTTCAAGTATGGATGAGACAGCATTTATACTGCACGTAAAAGAGCTGAAATGTACAGGGCTTAGCTGACTACCATGATGAAGTAGCTCCAGAGAAGACAATGCTTCACTGATAGAACAGGGGTATAGTTTGCATGTGTGTGATTCAGTTAATCAGCAAAGTGTGCAACAATTTGCCTTAATGTGAAACATGTACCTTGATCAGCAAATTATCTGCTTGCACATTAAATTATGCTTCATGGTCTCTGAGTTGTATTACATATTGAAATCAGAAATCTTATAATCAATGGAAAACTAATGAACAACAATGACATTATGTTCCTTGGTTGACTTTTGTCAGAAGCAACCCATTGTAGTTGGAAGGTGACTTTTCTGAGTCTCTGGTAGTAATATGCCAATTATTTCAGTTATTGATGCCCCTGAAGGCTCCAAATGGCTGCCATGGAAGTTTTACCTCAGACTGTGTATGGAGTAGGTTTTCTCAGTATGTAGATAAAAGCCAATATAAATGGACTGGAGGAAAGAGACCGGTTTTTACCATGCAGATTTATAGCTAAGGGCATTCTACCAGCTTCTGTGTATTTCAGCTTCTTTTATCCTATGACATGACTTTTAGGATATGCAGTTCCTTTGGACTTGAGTAATGAAAGCATACGATGATGCCTTCACCTACAGTTAACGTGTAGGTGCCTAAATTAGAACATATACATATGCAATACAAAAAGTGCCTGAGGATGACTCTAGGTAATTCCGCCTCTGAAATGTGTGTTATTTGGATTATTGAGCCATCAGAAATTGTAGTCAAGATCAAGGTCCTGTTACAGCAGACTGCCTCTCCCATGTTCTTAAACTGTTCTACAGTTTAAGCAGAGAGTTGTGACTTTTTCAAGGTCACTCAACTTGTTAGTGACAGACCAGGAGCTAAACAGAAGTTTTCTGCTGTTTGTTGAACATTTCAGTACAGGTGTTGCATTGCAGGTCATATATATAGTTATGTCCGAGTTAGCTTTCAACTAGCAATATGGAGTTGATATACTATACAGGGTGCCTGGGTGGCCTTGTTGAAGCCATAGAGTCATTCAGGCTGGAAGAGACCCTTGGGATTGAGTCCAACCATATGCCCTACTCTACAAATTCCTCCCTTATAACATATCCCCCAGCACCACATCTAAATGACTTTTAAATACATTCAAGGATGGTGATTCAACCACCTCCCTGGGCAGCCTATTCCAATGTCTGACCACTCTTTCTGTGAAAAATTCTTTCCTAATGTTCAGCCTAAAACTACCCCGTTGCAGCTTGAAGCCATTCCCTCTCGTTCTATCACTAACTCCCTGTGAGAAGAGACCAGCACCAACCTCTCTGCAATGTCCTTTCAAGTAGTTGTAGAGAGCAATGAGGTCTCCCCCCAGCCTCCTCTTCCTCAAAGTAAACAGTCCCAGCTCCTTCAATTGTTCTTCATAAGATTTGTTCTCCAGGCCTCTCACCAGCTTTGTAGCCCTCCTCTGCACTCGCTCCTGCACCTCGACATCTCTCTTGTGTTGAGGTGCCCAGAACTAGACACAATACTCAAGGTGTGGCCTCAGCAGTCCTGAGTACAGGGGCACAATCACCTCCCTACTTCTGCTGGTCACACTATTTTTTGTACAAGCCAGGATGCCATTGGCTCTCTTGGTACTGCCATAGAATGGTTAGAGTTGGAAAGGACCTTAAAGATCATTGAGTTCCAATCCCCCTGCCATGGGCAGGGACAGCTCTCACTAGACCAGGTTGCTCAAAGCCCCATCTGGCCTGGTCTTACAAAGTGACTCAGTATGTCCACATCACCCCTGTTTGCACCATGAAGCTTTGCACAAATAAAGGTGGAGGTTTTATGAAATGCTCTCACTGATGAACTAACCTGCTTGCTTTCAGCTGAAGTGTATAAGTTGAAACCAGGTTTGGATGCAACTGTATTTATCCATGACATGTCTGTCAGATATCACAGTGGGGTCAGGAAGAAGATGGGCACTCTTCATTCCATTGCAACAGACAGTGTCAGCTACCGGGTGCCTGCCTAGTTATATGTATGCCTTTTGGGTGAAGCTGAGTATTGGCTTCCCTGGGAGGTTATATGTATGCACTGACCCTGCCTGTAAACGTGAAGTCCAGCCTGCTGCTGGATGAGACCATGTACAGGCCTTAGAGTTTTTTCACGTTTGCACCTTTCTCCATTGCTGCACTATTAGACTCCCTTGTCTTTTATGAATGTCCTAAATTGCTACAGAAAACAGTATTATTTTCTGCTAGCTTAACTATTGCATTCCTTAAGGCTTATTTTTCAATGTTACACCTTACTGCCTGTTAAGTTAACTGGATTTTTATCTGCTCTGCCTCTGACTGTCTTCTGTAAAAGCCCATAGTAAACCACAGCTTGCCCAGAGGAACGTTCCAGGAGAGGGAACCAAAAATCCAGGAAAAATAATGATGCAGCCTGGGCAATACTATTGCAAAATAGTACTACAAAAACATTTAGATATGAAATAGTGATTCCACACGCACACTTTGATACCTGCATACAGAACAAAGGAAATAGGTTTCCAGGGACTTGCTACTGCTTGGAAGAGATTGCAGGTCTACTTTATCCTCTGCAGACATAAATACAGCTTACATCTTTGAGGTGTGTATTAATGGGGGTGGTATTGTCTCTTCTTCATTGTTCCTGACCCATTTGTCCCCAAATATTGGAGGAGAAATGGATTATATTCTATTATATTCCCTTGGATGTGACAATTGCCCTGGCCTGTGTTGAGGTAGGAATCTGCCCCCTCTTCCTCTCAGTCCCCAAACAACCCCTGTTGATGTGGGAACAGAGCAGAGGTGCATGAAGGCAGAGTCAGCTCAGCAGACCTGAGCAGCTTAGGTAAGCAGGGGGCAAACATTGTTCCCCACACCGTGTCTTGCAAGCACAGGGCTGAAATGTAAAATGGGCATTTGATGCCCTAGCCTAATGTTTTATCCCTCTCAATTCAAAGATACTAGATTGTGCTCCTCCCTTGTTGGCTATGTTTGCCTAAAGGCTTTGTTAACTTTACCCTGAAATACGTTCCTGCAGACTGTTTATGCTATTCTGAGCCAATTAAATAAAAGCACTGTTAAAATGTCTCAGTTTCCTTGTGTAGGAGCCACTTATCCTACAGCACTAGCAAGGGCTGCTTTGGGAGAGGACTTCTGTGCAACATGGCCCAAGGGCACCCACGCAGAGCTGATCCCATCAGAGTCCACTCCAAGACAGAATAGACAGAGGCAGATTACTCTTTGCAAGTCTTGTTGAACCAAAGGCAGAGATTTTGAGAGAGACATTGACTATCAGGGTCTTGTAATGATTTGAATAGTTTGAAGTAGTAGGTGGTGAGTGGAAGCACCCTTGCCCTGGTTTGATAGCTGAAGTTTGCAGTGGTGAAGATAAGGATGCTGAAGAGCTGTTTGTATCACTTCTATGACTGAATGTGGCAGTAGATTCTAATTTTCTTTTATTGGAAGTTACTCGTGAGCTAACGTTGAGGGCTGATCCAAGCAGCAGGCAGCTTGCAGAGAGGTGATGATGACACACAACTGTTGGTCGCTCTAAAGCGTATATTCAGCCATTGACTGGATGATGATTGATGTGAAGAGGAAAAAAAGATGGATTTTTGTGCCATGAAATTTAGGGAACAGTCAGAAGTATTGCTGAGGCTCTTGTCTCATAGTTACAGGAGTGTGAAGGATTCATTACTTCACAGAGTAAATAACATATTATTTCACACAACAAGTAATAGATGATGATGATATAGAGAAAGATCTTTAAATATCAATGGATTACACTCATGGTCAAATTGCGTCATGTGGAAGAAGAGACAGAAATCTGTGCAGGAGTTTCAGGAACATTCAAGTAAATAACTCAGTGAAGGAGGTACAAGCGAGGACAGGCCTAACCAAGGCCAGATCTCAAATTAATGTTCCTAGCAATGTAGAGGTACTGTCATGATATTTTATTCTATGCTGCTTCTGACAGAAGAGCAAGAATTTCTGCAGGAAGAAAAGGGCAATTTATATTGCCAGTTGCATTCTCTCAAGTTGTCAGAGTAAGACCTAAATTTTAAGATTTCTTCTTTGTTTTTGAATATTTCATATCTTCTAATCCTTTAGCAGTGGCTTGCTTTGTGTGTTTCTGTTTTTAGTTGCAGCTGTGTCAGTTATATAAAAGATCAAAAAACTGAATATATCTGATAATCATGAAAGTTAAGGGTTTCTAGAATAAATACTGTGAGTCTTGCAATGAAATGGTGATGCTTGTTTGCTGAGAGGGTACTGTTTCAGTTCAGAGAAATAATGAGGAGGATGATGACACTGTGACCGAACACACATTGTTGAATTCTTGCCCATAGAAGGATATGTACTTGTTATACAGGGCGAGGAAAATGTCTTTCCACCCTCTAAAGGGATTGTAATTGCATTTAAGCAAGTTAAAATATTTATTCAGCAGATGTGTGTTTTCAGATACCAAACTGCTTTCTGGAAAGGAGCAATCGATAGCTGATAATATTCCAAATGGTTATTTTCAAATACCATCTCTGGCTATTCAAGAGCCAGGTGTGCATTAGTTTAGCAATACTTGGTCAGTTCAGATTGCCCTTTTACTCACAGAGTATGGTTAGTAACAGATGGTATCCATTTAAGCTGAGTTGTCCATTCGTGTTGTCTCCAACTTGATAATTGTCATAATAAGATACTTTCTATCTTTAAATAGTCTGTGATTTTGCATTTCATCCTGCATTTCCTGCCATTCAGCCTGCTCCTGGATGAAGCATTCTGCATTTTTAATGCTGAGCGCATCTTACTCCTATTACATGTTGAAGCTGTTAATAAAAAAAATATTAATTCTTCTCTACTTATTCCAGATGTTTTGTTGTAAAGATGCCTTCTTTCTTCAATAAAAGTGGTAAGAGGCAACAAGCAAAATATTCAGGTGACAGACCTGTGTTTAATCCACTGTTCTCATTTTTGTGTAAAGATCTGTGATTGTATGAATGCTGGGATTATGGGAATGCAATGAAAGCCCAGGATAACTCAGGAAATAAATGCTACTTTTCTCTCTGAAGAGCAAATTCAATAGCTAGCTGGGAGAGCACTCTCTGCCCTTGGACTTGCTGCCATAGAGAGGACATCAAGCTGGCCAGATTCCAGCTAGGACAAAAATTGTTTATTTGAAAGCTGTTTTCTGGAGCACTTTGTAAGATATAGGTTATTATGCCTTTCCCTGACACTGTGGCTTGTAAGTCAATTTGGTGCCTTGAAAATTGTGCTGATCCATCATAATACAAGTGTAACAGCAATCTGAGGATGTGGGAATGCCCCTGTCTTGTTTCTCCACTAAATAGAGGGAGCCTAGGCAGATGTCTAAGGCTCGGTATCTGATTTTTAGATGCAAGAACCTAGATAGTTTTGTAAACTCCCCTGCGAGTCCAGTTGCACCACAGAAAGCTAGGCATTGGGTGCACTGACCCCAGACAGCTCAGGAAGGCTGCACAGATCTGAACTTGCTCTCCCCTGGGTGCCAACTCGATCTCTTCAACTCTTGAAAGTGAGTGAAAACTTTCCCAGCCATCAATAGCATTTTTTATTGAAAAGTTCTACTCTCCACTGAAAAGGCAGCATAATGCCCACCACCCATCAAAGTGAGTCCTATCCCCAAACATGCTGGTGGCAGGTTACATGCTTTTAGTATTGTGTTTCAACTTTCTTCTCCCCTCCAAACCCTGTGTGTGGATACATGCTCATCTTGCACAGCAGGCCCACCCCAGTATTGTGGCCAGGATTTTTGACTGCTGCAAGGTGGTGAGGCTCAGCTCTCCTGTTCCTATTGACTTGAGGACAAGCTGGTGTTGTCCTACCAAATGTGGTAGAACTGAAAATTCTTCTTCATTACAGTGGTAAGAAGCACCGCACATGGGTGTTTTGCACCATATTTCAACTGGAAAGGGGTAGTTGAACTAACTGACTGAGCTTCTCCTGGTGCTACTGATGATCTCTCTGTCCTTGAAATCTAAGATGGCTTTCTTGAAGCTTTTTAATAAGAGCTGCTACAAGCTTAGTATGTGGCATTAATTTAGTCTTCACACAGGAAGAACCCTTACAGGTTTATATAAAACACTAGTCAAAAGTAACCTTGATAGAAATCTAGTAATTCTGTATTAGGAGAGAAGAAATCCTTAAACACTTGTGCTCCTGAGTCCCTTTGCTGCCTCTGTCCTATGATATAAATGTTTTACTAAGGTACACAGTTCTAGCGAGTCATCACAAATTCCCCAGCTGGGGCACTCAGTTTGGATGGCTCCTCTTCCCTCTGAGCTGTCACTTGCACTCAGCTCTTGCTCTACTAAAGATCACTTTAATTTCCCAAGGCCCAGTGATCATGCTTCTACTTCAAACCTAAGAGGTGCTTTCTGGTTGGGGTTTTCCCAGCTGGATAAAGGCTAGTTTTGGCCAGCATGCCCTTTTTGTCCCTGAGCAGTGGATTTTGAGGCATGAACAGTTACTTGTTTTCATAGAAACTCACCCCTTGACAACAGTGTGTAATTCAAGGTAAGCCTGCAATGTTGTCTTCATGAAGAGATGTGTCATCCTCTTTGTGTGTGAAATGGAGTCTGGGGCTGTCTGTGGGGCAGGAGAGATGGTGTGTGGTGTTGAGTTGTTGCATGCTGCATCTAGAGCTTGCAGCTGGTGTATCTAGCATGACCCATGCCCAAGGTCTGTGAGCTGAAGATATTGATCTTGAGAAAAAGCTGTGTGCCAGTTCTGGTTTCATCACTTTGCTTTGTTTCATCAAAGTTTCTTCATTAATTTGGGTGATCCTCATTGTAATACCATTGATATACCATATAGCAACAGTAGTAGTGATGACATAGAATGGTAATTTAGCAATTAACATCATACAATTTAATTCATTTGCTGTTTTCACCCAAAATCAAATCCCCTTACAGTGATGTACAGAGCTAGCAGGACATAACATGGTTTCCTAGGAAATGCTACAGCCAATTATATGATGTAAACAAGGATTTTTTTTTTATTTTTTATTTCCTAGGCTACAGAATACACAGAAATAAATATTCAGGCTCGTAGCTGCAAGAAACCCTAGGGCAAGGTCAAATGCAAACATTTCAGTGACTTTTTGGATAACCTGTAATGGCCTTTTCTGCCTTCTAGCATGTAAGAGTCATCAGGCTTCTGGTCGGAGTATTGGGTTGTGCTTAGAGCTCATGTTATTTCTTCCCTTAGGCTAGATATTACGCTTTGTGGTTATTCTACTATAAAGGTCAAGCTGCTGAGGCATTAAGTGCATCCCTCCTTTTCCTATATTAGTTGTTTTCTCTTTTTAGTCTGCTTCTTCATTTGGGGTTTGTGCCTTCGTTGTGCAGTTAACCCTGAAAACAGCCTTGATGATTATGGTCTTGTGGTACAGCAAAGCACAGCAAGTGATTTTTTTTTAAGGTTGGTTGTTGCTTTGCTCATTTTGTAGACGCTACTAGCTCAAATTGTTTTGGGAATTTAACACAAAAGACGGCTTTGGTTCTCTAAGAACCAAAATATCAGTCCAGAAAAACTATTAGTTTTGAACATGTGCTTCAGTTTCTTTCATGCAAAATGGACTTTTGGGAACCCCTGAAGCTTTTATTCTACTCTAGATACATTTTGGAGCCACTAGCACACCTGGAAGTGATGTATTTAGCTATGCATGGAAATGCTGAACCGTCATTTTGTTCCCTGAAGATGGGGACTGGGATACAATTTTAGCTAGAAGGTGTGTTATTCTAACAGGATGTCTACAGTATTGAGGATTGAAGGATTCTCTTCCTAACTGTGCTATTTATCGACAGTGCTGCTAATGCAGCTGTCTCCAGCTCACCAGTGAATGAATGAGAGGAACTTGGAAGTGGCTTACATCCACTCAGATGGCTGCTTTGAGACAAGAAAAAAAGGAAGGAAACATGCAGTTGCAGAGCAGTTGCTTTGCACAGAGATGAAAAAGCTGCTGCAGAGTGTTCTGCCCAGGACAGGATGTGGCAGTCTGAAAAAAGCAGACATAAAAATAGTTTGAGACTTGGGTTAATTTCAGCTGGTGCCAAAATCAGTATTTGGATGTGAATGAGTGACAGCAGGTCTTATATGCCTGCAGAAGGCATTGGGATGAGAGATTTGAAAATATATGCTTCTTTTGGTGTGCTTAATAACAAAAGTCAGGTCACAGCGTCTCTCTGTGTCTCTGTTTCTTACAATATAAAGGGGAGACAATACTATTTATTGCATTAAAGGGTGTTTTGGGGTTGGATTTTCCCCCCATAACACTAGAGTTAATCATGTGGAAGTGTCTCCATAGGTAATTTTCTCAGAAGAAACTTGAAAGACTGAATTAATCCAGCTTAGCTCTGAATTGGTCTCTGAAGTTTCATCTCTGTACAGTGGCTAGAGAAGACAATTAAGACAACTTCACATCCCCTTTAGGTGTCTTGATTAAATGCCTGCCAGACAGTGGAATGTTTCAAGATTGTGAGAGCTACAGATGTCAAGAAATTTACACCACCTGGAATATTTTCACAGGCTATACAGGAATTCTGCAAGAGTAATATAGAAAAGACCCATTTCTTGGAGACAGACAAATAGATTGATGTCAGCATGGTTAATCTCTCCTAGTATCCTCTAACTTCTAGAAGCTTATGCTAAAATCATCATGAAGAAGAGACTTTTTTTTTCCATTAACGTGAAACCAACATTGCATTTCTCAGTGCTAGGTGTCATTCATGGTCATTAGACTGCTCTTCTGCTGCAAACCTGGGGAAAATTCTGACTGACCTCATGCAAAACTAGGACTGGGATATTAGAAATCATAATTCATAATTAAGTAGTTCCCTGAACACTGCAGTTAATTAAAAGGTGTTTTTATTGGGGGGTTGGGGTGAGGTAGATGGGTTGTTATTCTTGTTTTGGCTTTTTGTTTAAAGACTATGAAGTCTATTTCTTTTTGGAAGGCTTGCCTAAGCACTTTCTAACCATTACAGTGTCATTATATATGGGATTCATTACATTAGAGACATTAGGGGAGATTAAAAAGGATCTATTGGAGGCATTGGCTGAAAAAGAAAGGATAAAGACTAGTTGAGGTTTGAGCTTTTATTACATGGTTTGAAACAAATGCTGAAATATTGTATTTAAGCTAAGTGTGTTTGTTGGAGGGAACATTAGGAGGGAAAGCAAAGCAACAAATACCACTCTCCCCATTAAAGAAAGAAATCACAATGGCTGGGAACAGTGTGTTAATTAGCAAACTAATTTCCTTGTACTTTAAGTGCATAACAAGTTTTAAATGCCTTCTGAATGGCTTGATAGCAATTGTGTTTTGTTCTTTGAATGTAATTGTTTCCATGGCAATGCTGAGGTCTGCTGTACATGAATTATGTCTGTATAGTCTTCCAGTCATTTATGGGAAATCTGTATTAGCTTACCAGCTGACCTGTATTCAAGTTACATTTTAATTTTGTTGCAGTTGGTTTAAAACCAAATGAACAACAACAACAAAAAAAAAGTCACTGGAAGTGGGCCAATTCTCATTCCATTTGGCTTCATTTCACTGATTTTAGTGGAACTGTGCTGCATTACACCAGCCCCTGTTCTTTTGAATATCTTCTTTATACATATAGGGAAAAGAGGTGCAAATCTGATTTCCCTACTATTATAGGCCATCATTCAGGTCACTTTTAATTTGCTGCCTAGTGAGATACTTTAAAGTAAGGTCTTAGTCCTCAGGAAGAGCAGGTAACAACAGGGCATTGCTGTAGGGCTGCCAGCCATTGCTGGGTAGCGGGAAAGGACCAAAGGGGACCATTGCCTTCATGAGGCAGTAGTTGCTGATTGCAGGGTGACCTTGGTGTTCCTGTTAGTGGGAGGGAAAAAGTCAGACAAGAGAAGGGCTAACCCACCAGCTTTTCTGGTCTCTTTTTGATCAAAGCAACAGCACATCCCCTTTTCTCTGCTAGCTCTGCCTTTTCTTCTAGACACAAGGTACTATAACTGCAACTTGCCCAGAATCCCTTTATTATTTCCCATGCTCATTAGATTATTTTTTTTTCTTCTGGTATCAGAAAGAATAGTCTGTTTTCCAGAATTCACTAGAAGTCCATGCTTTTCACTTTGGCATTTGCTGGATTTTCCCTTGCTCCACTTTCTAATGGTCATAAAGGTCAGCATTACAAAATATACTGTCTACTTCAGAAAGAAGGCCCAAATACCTACATTAAGATATTGAAGGGCTGAGTTCAAATCCTAGTTCTGGCACAAGATACTTCTCTAGACTTGGGTAGATTAGATAGCCTCACAGCCTTGTTTCACATTGTGTAAACCATTAATTTTTCAATGCCATCACCATTTATCAGTCTTTTCTAGTCCAATGGAACCAGTTGTTTACCACCCTGTGGTGTTGATGCAGCATTTGGTAGAAAGGAACCGGAGATCTTAAAACTGTGGCTCTCACCAGGAAAAAAATATTCTGTATTGGCATTACATTTACTCATTCCATAATTTGCAGGCTTCATGTAAGATTCAGTCTCCCAAAACTGACACCAACTGGACACATACTTTGCCTTTCTCTTTTTCGTTTAGACATGTGAGCTGGCTGGATTCATTGGTTTGTTTGTATAGTTATAAAATATTAAATAGAGGAAATACATAGCCAATTCAGGGAGCAAATGGAAACGTTTATACAGAAAGCTCAGCAGTTTCTAGTTCAGTGTGTGTTTTATCTTTCCCATTTACCTTTGTTTGCTCAAGACAAAGACATCAAACAAAATCCTGACCTTGAAGAAAGACTGATGTGTGTGACAGCATTCAGATGAAATTTACCCTCTAAAAACAGTGTTGCATAAATGCTTGTGTCAGAGAGGAATTAAACTCTATTTGGGAGTGGAGGAGAAAATCAAAGAAAGTCAGTTTTACCTTCGCACCATGTAGCTTCCACACTGGCATGTCTCCTTACATTAATAGTCTTTTATGTTTATTTGCATTTAGTTATTCTTTGTGTAGTGTGTTGCACTTGTTTTTTTACTTAGACTCAGGTGCTCATGGTTATGACTCTGTTACATATGAGGTGAGGCATAACCATATAATAAGGAACAGTCCTTTCACTCAAACATGTATTAATGATAACACAAAATAGAGAGGGACCAAAGTAAAAGTTATCTTTGTTTTACAGCTAGGAAACTAAACTATGGAGAGATCGAGTGATTTGTACACGGTCCCATAGGAAAATTGCCCAAATTCCAAAGGCAGAGTTCCCACAATGGATAGACTACACTATGGCAATTGGTAGTTCTACATATTGGAGATATTTAAGATGGGCGGGCAGTGGTGTCCAGGCACTAAACTGCTAGAAAGTTACTTATGCTTCAGTGACATAAATGTCAGGTAGAGTCAGAGGACCGTTTTTACCTTCTGTCAGGTATTGTCCAGGCTTGGAGTCTGAAGCCAGTCCCAAGAGCTCCTGCAATGCCTGAACACGCAGCACGTGGTAACAGAGTCAGTGATTTCTTGCAGCAAGCAAGAAATCTAGCAAGCCTCTCTTTTTTTCATGCTTGAGTAAAATATTGATTAGCTGTAAAATATGAGGCAGCACCCAGATATTCGTATGTCCCCCGGGGTATTTCAGGGCATTTCTCCCTGCCTGTGGAATTCTCCCTGAAAATGCTCAACCTGGAATCAAAATAGGCTCCATTCTGGGAAGAGACCTGACTTTCATTATTTCTGCTAGCTGTCATTGG